>JAFVLL020018293.1:0-11276 GCA_021397915.2 Tor tambroides | reverse complement strand
GCCTCGCTTCTCAGAACGATGAGCTTTGTAAAAATCGAAGCGTTTCAGAAAGGCGGGGCATAGAGGAGCAACAATAATGTACAGTATGCGGAAAAAAAGTATTTTTTGAACCTTAAACCGCATAAACACATTGCATTACACCAAATACACAAAATAATGTTCTTTTTAGCAACGTCATATGACTCCTTTAAGATGCTCCCTATTTACAAACATCAAACATAAGATAAAAAGCAGAGACAAAATGTTTATTCATTTAGTTTTCATCAAAATGTGCATTTTATACAGAAAAGTGCACAGATCAAAAAGCATCCTTTAGTTGAAAGAGTGTGAACCAAGTGATTTTTATAGTAGCATAGTAGTTATTCATTCTTGAGCTCATTTTGCACCCATGTATTTGAGAGACACATGAGTGGCACCTGAATGACCCGTCAGGCACAATTTATGGTTTTTAATAGTTCACGTGTTGACAAAACAGATTCAGTGTGATTGCTGTCATTAACATGAAACGCCGTGATGAAGCAGTTAATGTCATCCTACCAAGACTTTCACACCCGCTTTTGATTAATCATAATACAACTGAACTCCGTGCCAAATTCTTTTCATTTTGATTCACTGTAATTTTATGAAATATACAAGGCACAGAGAAGTATGAAAACACATGAGTCACGCTCACCCTCTCTACTGTTTGATCAGCGGAGCCCTGCAGTGATACTGTACCCAAACACATCCAGATCTGATCTGCAGCTTGACATTTACACAATTTATTGAACAACTAAAGATCCAGACACGCAGATCTTCCACAGAAACAGCATGTTCCTTGCCCTGTGTTTAAACACACCAAAAGCTCTGCGTAAGACTTCTTTATCAGCAAGTCTGGGAAGGACATGTGGGGAAATATTATTCAGCAGTGATGCATTCAATTGAATGAAAGTGACAGTAAAAGCATTTATAATGTTACAAAAGATTCTATTTCAAATAAATGCTGTTCTTCTGAACTTTCTATTCATCAAGGAATCCTGACAATAAATTATTGGTTTCCACATGAATTTCAACACTGATAATAATCAGAAATGTTTCTTGAGCAGCAAATCAGCATATTAGAATGATTTCTGAAGGATCATGTGACACTGAAGACTGGAGCAATGATGCTGGAAATTCAGTTTTGATCACAGACATAAATTACATTTTACAAAATATTGACATAGGAATCAGAACAAAATAAGATCATTGCATACCACATGGCACATGCTGCAACCTGCTTCATGAACTCTGGAGATGCTGTCAAATAATTCCAATTATTGTTCATGGAGTCAGTGATTATATTTCAGCTGCAAAATCGGTTCATTATGACCAGCAAACTAGGTATGAAATTAAAGGATTTTCATAATTATCAGATGATTATACATCTTGTCTTAAGCTTAAGCTTAAACAATCTATGCCCCAAAGCAACTGCTTTTATCATGTTTTAGCCACAGCACATTTTTGGCATTGAGATTGCAACCGCAGATCTTGGAGTTCCCCAGATACTTTGGTTTTTTTATATGTATATAAACGTGTAAAACAGCAAATATGTATATTTGAGCTATAAAAAATATACAACGCAGTTTTTATTGTGTTACAATTTGTCATATGTTAAGTCTATATTTAATGTTCAAATAGTCAGGGGTTGCATCTTACTGTCTTTTTGGATTCATTTATTCTTTCTGTTTGCATATGATGCTCTGAGTTTCCTTTTCATGGAAAATGAAAATCCAGTCATATTTCCTGAAAGCATTACACAATCATATCACTAAATACATCAACTGAAACAATATATCTACAATATATATACAAATTTAATAATCGATGCATTAATGTATTTGGATTGTGTATACAGTAAAGTATTTTAAGACTAAAAGTATTTTGCAATTGCAAAGTTAAAAATAATGAGCTTTGTATATAAAGATTTGAGCTGAAATGGTGCTTGCAATGCCAAGGTCATGAGTATGATTCCCAGTGGGAATGCATGAACTGACAAAATGCATACCTTGAATGCAATTACATTTATGCATTTGGCAGATGCTTTTATTCAAAGCAACTTATAATGCATTCAAGGTATACTGTTTAGCAGTTCATGCATTCCCTGGGAATCAAACCCATGACCTTGCAGCTGTTTAAAGCATGGAAATGCCGTGCATGCATGCGTGTTTGAATAAAGCATCTTACAAATGCATTCATGTAAATGAAAGTTTCTTGTAAGAACTGTGAAGAACTGTATGGCTCATTGCAATAGTGGCAACACAGTACAGTAGTATGTCAAAGCCTCACTAGATGTTCAGAAAGTATTGTTTAGGCCAGGGGTGCCCAAGCTCGGTCCTGGAGGGCCGGTGTCCTGCAGAGTTTAGCTCCAACTTGCCTGAACACACCTGCCTGGAAGTTTGTAGCATGCCTAGTAAGAGCTTGATTAGCTGGTTCAGGTGTGTTTAATTGAGGTTGGAGCTAAACTCTGCAGGACACCGGCCCTCCAGGACCGAGTTTGGGCACCCCTGGTTTAGGCTAAGGAGGTGTTCAGGGAAAATTATTTCTGTGTCTCTTTATGGGACCCTTTCATCCAGAATGTTTCGCCAACCTCAGAGACTAATCATGTTCCTCATAGCTGGCATGAGGTAAAGCGTGCTTGTGTATTCCTGCATGTTAAAGCTGAGCTCCAACATGTTCGGAACTGAGTCGCCTTAAATAAAACCTCTTTGAAGAGGAAATCTAATCCCTCTAAGCTATGCAAGCGTTCCTGAAACCACCAATAGCAACGATAACAGTTGTCTCAGATTAAAGTAACAATGGAAAAGTATGGAAATACATTAAACAGAAAGAGTTGTGGTTCCTTAGGCAAAATGAGCATTGAATGTTGTTTTTACATTTGTGGCCTCGATATATAACCTGACCCACATATTTGGACGCTGTTTGCTTTCCTAATATTGTGCATTAATAGCTCTGAAAGGATGAGCTTATTGCACACCTGAATTGGTTTCTATGCATTAATCCCTGATGATAATATTCACCCGAGGGCCCGATCACCTGCAGGGTTAGGCAGGATACTTAAAGGAGAATAGTAGAATTATACTTTCTCCCGGCCTTATGGAAATTAACCATGGTTTTACTACAAATGAAACCTATATATATATAGTTTAACCATTATTTTTGTAGTAAAACGGTGGTAATACAAATGGTAATCAATCTGATAATTAAATCCAAAAAAAAGAGGTTACTACAATTTTACTATAATACACCATGATTAACTTTTGTAAGGGTGGATTCAATATTCAGGGATATTTATGTGCACATTTTCGGCATCATATTACATATTATATATTTCTTTATAACAATCCCTTTTTGCCTGGAAGACTTTTGAAAAAGTGGTCAGTTTACACCTAAAAAGGACAGAACTTTTGGTGACAACGAAATTGATTAGAGATGAAAAGTTCTGCACTGCACTGGTTGCACTGAATGCTTTTGACACCCTAAAAAGAACCGGATTATAAGAGTCATTTGTTTGTGTGTTTAACTACACTAGTTGCAAAATACCCATGTTGTTAATTCACTAAAACAAACCAATTTATTAGAGTCATTTTTCTGAATGGGAACCGGCTCATCAGAGTCATTTGTTCCTGAACTGAACTAGAAAAAGTAGTAAAAACAACTCAAAAGTAAAGATTGACTTGTGTGTAATGCTTCAGTCCTCAGGCTTTGTGCTCCTCACGCAGGGAAAGATTAAAAGAACTGTTTTCCTCACTCAGTCACATCAGGTAAATTACGTTTTTACGGCCTCCACATCTCATTTTCTCTTTAGAAGCACAGAAATCCAACCTTGCTGCAGGATATTTTTGTCTCCAAGGCAAAATGAACTGTAGCAACTGGAATTTATCACGAAGGAAGCCAATTTCTGAAGGCGTATCTTGCTGAGATGCTATCTGAGCAGACATGCCTCGGCCTCCTGCGCCACCAGCGAGGAAGAGAGAGGAAAAATGCCATAAAGGTGCAGAAATGGTTACACGTGAAATGAGAACTCCAGGATGACAGCAGCATGCTGGAACCCGCAGGAGAGGCAGATATTCAGACAGCGTGTCTAAAGCGTTCACCATTAGCCGTGACAAGATAGTGATGCTTGCATTGTAGAGTTTGGCACATCCTTCACGAAGAAAACAATAGCATGGCACTATGTTTTTGGAGATTTGCCATAGTAGAACCTTTGGGCACTTTGTATGTTTACATCAAAAGACTATTTTTTTCTAGAGCATCTTATAGGAAAGATTATTTGTGACTACCATCAAAGTACTATCTGATACTCTCACTGTACCATGATAACGGCACAGTACTTTCATGTAAAAGTTAACCTTTAGAAAGTAAATTGAACAGTTTGTTTCACAAGAGCCATAGGCTATAATTCTCTGGCTTTTTATTGACCCTGTTTTATTGCGCAACAGCTCTTCTGTTTCACGGGAAAGTGAAAGTAGGTTGCAGCGCAATAAAAACTATATTAAATATAGTCTGAAATGGATTAGGACTGTCAGATTTGTTTACTACTGTCATGTGTCTTAAAACATGTAACTGCAAGATACTAAAGTCTGCAATCAAAATTCAGAGATCTTTGTATGAACTCAAAAAATTCTCATCAAGTTCTTCTAAAATCAGATGATACGTTAATTTTATAGCATTGTACTCTTTGTATGAGAGATATTGATTTATTGTGTCTGTTGTCTTCAAAGGTATTTTAGGAGAAACATCCGATACTTAAACATAATAATAAAAAAAGCCATAAAATACATCATGCGAAAAAGGACAAGTCCAGTTATTTTCAAAATATTTTATTTTTGATATATGAGAAAAATATCTGTAGTGTAAAGAATATTTTTTATCAGGTATGGAACCCAAAGAGCTTATGACCCAGTTTCAAAACAGCCAAACAATAAAAACTCATGCATCACATCCTTTATAAAGATACATTCTCACTGGATCAAGTGTGAACATTAAAATAAAAAACAGTAGTTCCACTTAAATTAAAAAAGAACCAAACATATAAAACGAAATATGCAGAAATTGAGATTCATGAATATAAATGAGATCTATGAGGATTCATTCAATCAATAACTATAAAATCATCACTCATTAAGCTCATCGCATTAAGCAAAATAACAAATCATAATTTACAAAGCGTTATAACATCGTACAAACTCAAAAATCACTTGTCGGTGCGTCAGCAGTATAATAAACTCATAAGGAAACAGAAGGATTATCTGCTTTGCTTGCAAAACCTTCCCACCCACATTTACGACTAATAATATTTTTTATCACACTGACTGTTTATTGATACTGTGGGGAAAAAGCGGTAAATCAAAGTGTACAAAATGAAAGTCCATAATACAGTAGCTTAATACGACCCTCAAGGTAACGCTATACACACGAGCTCTGTTCCAAAACCTAGGGAGCTGCCTATGTAGTCAGTAGGTTCAAGCAGCATTGCATGCATTGAAATATGGTGGACAAAGAGGAAGAAATTTAAATATACATTTTATTAAATAGGCTACTGAAAAGAGCCAGTAAAAGCAATTTAGATGTATTGTAATTTAAATGCGGTTTACACGAGGAACACTAGCTAATTGTGCGCTGATTGAGTTGATTACTATGCAGAGTTACTTTTTACTTCGTAGGCGATTTTTTGGGGTAATTTCGCCATAAGCACAGTACACTCGTACTGTATGTGCATGTGTTTTATTTATTTATTTATTTATTTATTTTGCAGTAATCAGTTTGTCCACAAGGTGGCAACACTGAAACGCCCTTTGTTTCACAGTCGGAAAAGAAACGGAGGAGACTGAGACGCAGGTGAGTCCTTGTGTGAGGAGGCTAAAATACACCCGAGATTCTAGTTTAAACGAGTACAAAGACATTTTTATCGCTCATAACTTTGGAGAGAAAAGTGCAGACACCGGACAAGAATAAATCTTTGTAGTGCGCATGCGTCAAGCAGGCAGCTCACAAAGTTTTACGACAGAGCTTGGAAGTGATGACAACAGCAAAATAATGGCCATCTCCCATTCTGAGCATTTAACCAGCAGTCCGTCAGTGAAGCGACAAATGTCTGGAAACAGCAAATGGCACCTGATTCCAGATGAGAAGATCAGTCAATCCATGCTGAAATGTGCACTTGGAGACCCACAACTCAAAGAAAAAACATGATTGGCCGAGACACTCGAGCTGTTTTCTCTCTGGTCCTCTCTCGGCCGCCACTGGCTTGTTTAACCCCGTGAATTCTGTACATCAAAACAAAAATAAGTGATTTAATAACAGTATCACGTTTCAAATAGCGTCTTTTGACAAAATTATTATTTTATAATTATCACACATGCCATGTTTATGATTTAGCCTATTATTAATTGATATTAAGGAATATTAGTACATTTAAAAGCATTAAAATAAAATGTATTTGTCACACTGCAGGCATCTGATATACTAGTATTTTGAATTAGATTTTATTTATATATATATTGTTTTCATTAGTTAAGTTTTAGTAATTTATTTTTTTTTTTTTTTACTTTTTAATAAAACTATTCATCAATTAGTTTATTAGTTTATTAGTAGTTATTAGTAGGCAGGTTAAACTAATTTAACAAATGAAATGTTGCCCGGACAACTAGCTGAAATAAAATAAGTTAATTTTTTTTTAATATATAGGCTATTTTATTTTATTTCAGTTAGTTTATTTTATTTTGAGTAAAGATTTTTTTATGGTTTTAATTAATGATAATAACCCTGACTGTAGAAGTATTTAAGTCAATAGGTGATAAATAAATGCTTTAAAATTTAAATTGAAATAGTTCAATTTCAAAATATACACACCTTCCTCTTAAACGAGCTTTCTGTCTGTCTGTCCACCTTCCGCATGAGTTCATGGACCCATTTCTCTCTGGGGTCAGTGCACATCATACGGCCACGTTTCAATGTGAAGCTGTGGGGAGACGATTGCATTAAACATTATTAATTATGAGGTTTAAAATAGGAAATCACATATAAAAGACAGATCTCTCTCCTGCAGTGCAATGCATTTTATTGCATCGCTTCACTGTGTGTCACGTGCCTAAACATTTTATGCACTCACTTCACTTACGGAAAAGATTAAGACCCAGCCATACACATAAATGCAGATTTATTTATTTTCATAGCCTTCTGTGCCCATATTTTACTAAGTAACATATATATGTTGCTTACACAACAGCTGGGATGTTGCAGCCTCCGTCCAGCTCTTGTTTTCTGTAGCTGATCGCTCTGTTCTTAATGGACGTTTTAATTTTCCTGACGTACTGCAGACAGCAGTCCTCATACGAGCCTACAGACAGACATACGTACACATCAGTGGCATAAAAAACACATGCATCAATGAATCACAACATAACAATTTTTACAGGCAATTACCGATGGATGATTTAGTGAATGTGTCTCATAAAACCTTAAATAGTGGCAAACAAGGAAGGGGTGGAAAGACAACACGGGTGCTTATGAGAACTGTTAGCAGAGCCATTAGAAGTGAAACTGAATTCAATAACTATTCAAAGTACACACATATACTGCAGAGAAAACACTAAATGTTTAGTGACTTCTTTTTAAAACTTAATTAGAGGAAGATGATGAGGTGGACACACTGTCTTCACTTACTTTTACCTTTTTTTTTTTTTTTTACCTTTTTTTATTATTTCTTTTATATTTTTTCAGTTAATTATTTGCATTGTTGTTTTTTGGGGGTTTTTTTAAATGAAGAGGATAAATGGAGTAATATAATCATCCCCTTTTTTCATTTCTGTTTTCAAAAAGACACACTATCTTATATGCAATATGAAAAACTATGACAGTTGCTGTAAAAATATACTTTAATAATAATATATAAATAGCATAATTAAATATTGTTTAAATATAATACATATCATGCAACAAATATGCTAAACATATGGTATGGATGTGACAAAAACAAGAAATGTTTACCAAAATTTACATTGCATGAATGATTTTAATTAACATTTAAAATAATTCAATGTAACGTGAATTGCTCCACCATTAAATAAATTCATTGGAATTCATTTGTCTCTTTAGAAATAATTTGAAAAGGCAAAGTACACCCTTGAAATTTGATTTTGAAATTTAAAAATGCATTCATTTATTGTTTTTCTGAATCTCACATGTGCAAACTAAACGATACTATAAAAAAAAATCAACTATTGTGCAATGCGTTCCAGTATATTTTCTTAAACTTCAACATTGCAACTTCGAAGAAGTGCTTTTGGTGTAAAAGAGCCAGACTGTTTGTAATACAATCATCATTTGTGGTTTTTACCTTGTGCCAGTGTGAGGTAGAGGAATCCCAGGAGGATGACGAAGAAGAAGACACTGAACCGCATGATTTCCCAGTTTCTCTACTGTAAAAATGAGACAGAAAATCATGAACCGCTTCACCAGGTACACTCACAAGCACATGCCCACACAGTAGATGCTCTTATGAGAGCCTCCATAAACCTTATCAGCACCGAAGGTGCATTTTCCAGCACACTTATCCTCATTTCTCCTGCCTTGACCCTTGGACATCAGTAACATATTAAGAAAGCTCTTTGTGATGTCAAAAAGCAGTTAAAATTACGACAGATGCTGTAAAAATATAATTTCATCATCTCTGAACAAAACTTGCAACGTAAAGACAAACCTACACATTTTATGAGAAGAACACTAAGACAAAACTGAATGCAAGCTTTGTTCATGAACATATTAATCTTAATTTATCTTTAGTAAATCATTAATGATTATTGACCGGTGTTAGGATTTTTTCCGGTCACTCCAATGCATGCAGTCACAACACTCCAGTCGCAACAATCACTATGTAAAATTTACTCGGAAACCCAACAGGTGAAGGTTGGCATTTCAAAGAAAAAAAACAAAAATTGTACAGTTTTGCATCATTAAAGAGTTTCGATTTTTAAAGGATTGCTGTTAAACATTAGATGCTGTAAAATGATGTTGTTTTCATATTAGACTGCTCACCTTGTCTGTATAGAAAAGTGTAGTTTCTTCTCAGTACCAGGATTCTGTGCAGGTTTCCCAGCTGCACTGACTTATAATGTGCCCAACCCTGATACCTGAGCCAGGTGAAGCCACATCCCTCACGAAGGATTACCACAGTAACCGATTTGTCTATCAGGATTTTGTATTTATTCCCTTTGATTCTGATGTGGCTAACCAACATATTAGTTTAAAGGAGTAGTTCATTTTCAAATCAAAATTCGCTTACAATTTCCTCACTCTCAGGCCATCCAAGATGTAGATGAGTTTGTTTCTTCATGGGAACAAATTTAGAAAATTGTAGCCTTGCACTTGCTCATCAGTGGATCCTCTGCAGTGAATGGGTGCCGTCAGAATGAGAGTCCAAACAGCTGATAAAAACATCACAGTAATCCACAAGTAATCCACACCACTCAGTTAACATCTTGTGAAGCCAAAAGCTGCATTGCATTATTCAGTACTGTTGAATAATGGTTAAAACAATTGTTTTTAATAGGAATGAAAGTTCAAAAAAAAAGTTGTCATGCAGAGAAGAAAAATGCTGCAGAAACAAATTTCATTCAAACGTTTCTAGTAAACATCACAAATAATTATAGAGAAATGGCAAGTAACATACTGAATTAAACATTACGTTTTGAAGTGGAATTTTTTGGAGTAAAAGCTATTCCATGAATCTTTGGTTTATTTACAACCTCAAAAAAAAAAAAAAAAAAAATATATATATATATATATATTTTTTTTTTTTTTTTTTTTTTTTTTTTTACAGTGTAGTGATTTTCAAGGCTATTTTGTTTTTCCAAAAAGATTAAAAAGTACAGTTGAAATGGACAACTGTAGCTCATGCATGATCTTCTGAGCCTTCAGATGCCATATGATAGCTTTGTGTGAGGAACAGATAGAAATTTGAGTCATTATCCATGAAAATGTTTCATTACACCAATTAAATCTGTCACTGTAATAATGCATGAAAATACAAATTGCACACAGTATTAATCATTAGGAAGTAAATGCAAAAATATTGAGTAGCTGTTTTGGGTTTTATCACATAAGCACAGGTCAAAAACTACCAGAATTTCTTAATTTTCCTGTGAGCCTCATATTAAAGCACATTTTCGTTTGGCTTGCATAGTGCAACAAAGTGCCTAATTCACGCATATTTGATGATGATCATTCAGTACTTGCCAGGTATTAAATAAAGAAAAAAATCTGATACACAATTATGGCGCAAATTCGGGCCTTGCAGCGTTTTAAGAAATGTAAGCCAAATGCAGGGCTGTTTAAACTTGACTCGTGTTGAATGAGACTTCTAGCAGTTTGCAATTACACAAAAAACGAGTGACAGGAGAAAGTGCATCAGGTTTCAACCTCCAAAGAAACAACATGCTTCAGCTTAAAAGCACAGATGTTACAGCATATCATGTTTCCTACCTTAAGAGCCTTTTGGCGTGGCATCTTAAAGAGAGACATTTTACTTTCTGATTGTCAGGTTGCTGTTATGCAAGTTTCTTCTGTTTTTCTAAGCCTTGGCTTCAGTTCGAAAAGGGGACCAAAAGAGTTTCATGGAAATTCAAAGCATGAGGGTCTGTTCACCTTAATAAGTTAGCTGATTTGATTTAACAATGCAATCAAAATGAATCTGGAGTAATGTTATGCATAAAAACTACTAGAAATATTACATATTGTATTATTAGTACCTTTAGTGGAAACAAAAACACATATTTATTCCCTTTCAGTTAGCCTAACTTTTTTTTTTTCAGATTTCATTGCATAACCATAAGCCTTATGATAAACCATAAAACTGATCATAAAGAGGAGAAAAAATAAGACTGTGAGAATAGGCCTATATGATTGCTGTGTGACTACAATGACACTATACCTGCACTTGAGTGTTTTATAGGCTATTTGAATCTTTTTGCCACTCTGACGGATTTGAGATCATTTGTTAAACGGTTCGTCAGATAGATTTCTTAGACTGATTTGTGACCCTGGAGCACAAAACCAGTCTTACGTCGCTGTGGTATATTTGTAGCAATAGCCAAAAATACATTGAATTGGTCAAAATTATCCATTTTTCTTTTATGCCAAAAATCAATAGGATATTAAGTGAAGATCATGTTCCATGAAGATATTTTGTAAATTTCCTACCGTAAATATATCAAAGCTTAATTTTTGATTAGTAATATGCATTGTTAAGAACTTCA
>JAFVLL020018292.1:0-18456 GCA_021397915.2 Tor tambroides | reverse complement strand
ATCTTCCTTTGTGTTCAGCAGAACAAAGACATTCAAACAGGTTTGGAACTACTTGAGGGTGAGTAAATGATGACAGAATTTTCATTTTTGGGTGAGCTATCCCTTTAATGATTGGCCGATTATTTTGTACATTGTGATGGACTATTTTTTCGTGCCAGAAGATTTGGGATAACATACAGGTAATATTATAAAATAATTTATGTAATAAACATTTTGAATCAAATTAGAAACAATGGCTAATTGAAAAAAACATCTGTTTCATTGTTTTTCTTTGCTTTATGACAATATACAGCTGTAAGTAATAAAATAATTTAAACTCAAACTTCACATCCACCCATTTATGGTTGAGTAGCCCTATAATAGCAGGACATTGTGCAGTCAGCCAGTCATTATCACAAAATAAACTGCGAAGGGAAGCAGCTGACTGTATATTACCCATTACATAGCAGTCTGCTGCAGCCATTTCTCACAGAAGCAGCCATAAAGCTTCAGTCGATGTCAATCATCCGAGTACATCTCACTTACCACCAGCACTATTTCTGTAATGAGAAGGTGCCGTATTTGCTGTCTTCTCTAAGTGAATCGTAAGACTCACTTCATATACACCACATCTTTTGTTCAATACACGAAAACATCCTTTTCAGGCCCTGCCAAGCATCCTCTCACAGTGTAGGTCTACTCAGCAGCATTTCTAAGTGTGCAAGACAAGAGCAAAAACATCGACTGTGCTTAACTTCATCAAGTAGTAGTAGCTCACTGGCATCTGAAATAATGGAAGGATGGCAGAAGCCATTAATGATGACTCATTCCTATTTCCTGTTGTTTTGACTAATGATCATGTGGCAAGAGAGACATCTTCCTGTAATTCTCATTAAAAGATGAGAGGTTCTTGTAGCCACACACTTTCACAAATTCAATCCCACCACAAAGAGACGAATAAAAAACAGATGCGCGAAGAATTTTGAACAGCAATTTCTGTCCATAGTGATTCATAAACATAAGCATATGACTCTGGTTCAGTGTTATAAATGAAGCAGCTTAACTGCAACAAAATCACATTGTGCTTTAATACTGACAGCATTTCTGCCTGCATAAGCAGTGCATTTATGCAGGCAGTGTGAAAACTGTAACCTGTTTGTAAGGGCGGTGAAATAAATGTGCTGCTTCAGTTTGCGGTGTGAAATGGGCATAATGGAACAAAATAAAAAAGAGAGCAAATAAAATATTTTATCAGCCTTGACTTCAGTGATAGGTTAAACACGAACACTGAATTGTTTGAGGAACGCATGCACACGAACATTCATACATCACATAAAAAAAGCACTGGCTGCACTGAATTACATACAAATCTGTGTAGCACAATAGATCTATTTAAAGAGTAAAATTACTAACTCTCATGCTATTCCAAACCTGTATGACATACTTTCTTCTGTGGAACACAAAAAAGATATCTGGCAAAATGTTTGGACCACGGTGACCTTCATTTTATGGAAAAAAATACATTACAATACAATTCAACTACAATACAGTCATACTGGTTTGGAATGACATGACAGTGAGTAAAGATAAAAAATGACAATTTTCAAGTTTTGGGTAAACTATAACAAACATAACAAATGATAATGAAGTAACTAGATGGTTCTCCAACTGAAGATTCCAGTGGTGTTTAGAAATGCACAGAAAGATTAACTAGCAGTGCACAAAAGGCTGGAGCAGTGCTGGATGTCAGGTGCATTCTGGGGAGCTTTGGAAATGGTTTCCCCAGTGTGTTGTTGGAGTTTTCCCATTTGTGCCCTGCTCAACCCAGGCAACCGGATTCCATCTTCTTCACTGCCCATGTAACAGATTTGACTTCCAAACGGGCTAGAGCCCTGGCAATAAAAGGGCCAGCTGAGAGCGACACAGAGAGAAGACAGAAAGGATCCTTTTGTTTAGGGCTCCCAGCTGCCATCACTCGCAGTCAAACCGGGCCTTTCATGTGAAACCACAGAAGCTGAGCCAACCAGAGGGGAAGGCAATCTCACACCACTACCTCCATAGGTAATGAGCAGGAGCCGGAAGCACCACCCTAGAGCTGGGAACACGCTTCTGCCAAGCTCAGCTAAGGGTGCCATGAAACCAGGCCTATCAATAGCAAAAAAAGTATAGCAAAAGTCTTTGATAATGCTTTCTGGTCTATGTTTGTATAGTTTAGCAATATGAAACAATTTATCTTCATTCTTGCAATCTCTCTTCTCAATGCAAACTACTGTGAAGTTGTGCTGTTTCCGCACACTGCTTTTGAAACACCTTTCAATGCGCCAATCCCTTTTCACTTTATACTTCAAGGCCAATACAAGGTAAAGAAAAAAAAGGGTAAAAATAAAACAATGCAGTGTTCCTACAGGATTTTGTTTTTGCAGAGAAGGCACCAATTCACTGAGAGTATTGCATCTTTACAACTGTAAAAACCCTTTTCTGGCCTGTTAATTAGTTTTATTCACTTAAAAACTGAAAAAAAAAGAACTGGAGGAGTTGCAATTATATATTATATTAATAATTTATTTACTGACCCCAAGTATATGTTCAATTTAAAAACCCAGTTATTCAGTTGACAACCTAGTTAAATATCAATTATTGCTGCTCACACATTGACGCAGTGATATTCACAGCCTTTTTTATTTAATGGATACCCAGAAAGGATGCTGTTAATTTAGTAAATGATCCTTGAACCTAGTATAAAGTTTTCCAATGACCCTGACTTCACCCAGACACGCAGGTTATATGGAAAAACACAGGAATCAATAACTGATTTAAACATTCAATGAAGCAGAACAGAATAAAACAGAATAGTTTTGGGATTTTCTTTCTTTCTTTGCTGCTTTAAATATTCCATATTTCTCCTGCATATTTAATAGGTCTAGCCAACAACTATATAATGATGCTTGAAAAATACACCACACATAGGATACAAGATTGAGAACCTCTGCTATAAAGCAAACAAAAACACTAGCATAAATAAAGTTGGTTTAAAAAAACAAACAAACAAAAAAAATAACTTGAAGCCCTCATGAAATAGTGGTAATTGCATTTAGAGTTTAAATAATTCTAAATAAGCTGTTAGATAAGTTTGCTAATCACTACAGAGTGCTACTGTTTGAGGTCAATGATTTCAGCTGTTAATAACCTCTTAACAGAGGCTGAGACTATGAGACAGCAATTACACTCCAGAGCACATTTGCATTGTGCGTTTTCATTTTTATCTGCTTGATAGACTTTTACAACCAAAAGCCCTTATCAGGCTGTTTGCTGAGCATAAGATGGCAGTATCAGAGGCCGTCAGTACTTATAGGGTAAAATGCTGTATTTTGCCTTCCGAGAACAACATATTTCCAGAAAATATGCCATGCCCCTGAGCCAAGTGCTTGGGTATGTAATTAATAATTAGCGAGATTTCAGCTTGGCAAGCCTTTTCTGAACAGCTCTAATCCTAGATCCCAGAAGGTACTGTGATCACTTCCTCCAGCTTTGTCATTGAACACTGCACGTCCTTTCTATGGAAAACGAGTGCTGTCTTTGTTCAGGAATTTAGCAGTTGATTGCAAGACTTTAGATATCCACAGAGTTTCTCAAATGAAGGAGAAATTCTCAAAACCCAGCTAGTAATATACTGTACATGAATGTGCCAACGGTCAAAGGGGGAATCCATGAAGCTGCTATATATTTCGTTGGTCCCTTTTCCTTGAACAAGCCATAAATATGACCCAACAGAAGCCTTGGGCAGTTTTGATGGCCACAGTGAAATTATACCCCACTAAACTGGCTTTCATGTCCATGCTGAGAACTCAGAGCAGGATTCCAGTGTAAATATAGTTTGGGCCAAGCGGTTTGAGGGCTTGTTACTGGCTCGGCCTTATCATTCTGTGGCCGCACCAAAGCCTGGGGTTTAACTGGGCCACATGCACCCCTCTCCACTGCCAGCTGGAGAGATATATGAGCAGAAGGCCTATAGCAGAAAATGATCTTGATTGAAAGCTCCAAAGCAGACTTTTGGTACTGACCATCAGTTCTGAATTAAGTCCAAAAAATACGTTTTATACAAAGAGCTAAAAGAGAAAAGGGAGACAGACAGAGAATAAAAAACATTTTCAGCTGATTCAGCCAAACTGACAGTCGACTGGAACAGAAATCAACACACAGGCAACACATTCTGTGCCAGTAAGGAAACAATTTTTTATCTTTTGCAACTACAGAAGCCAATATTTTAATGTGTCTCTTATGCAGCTTATGAACTTTTAATGAAGTCAGCTCAACAGTGGAATCAACAGAATTACACTCAGGTACACTTAAACACATTTTGCTTAAATTGATCATTAGTGATATCTGGCATTACATTAGTCATGTAATTTATTTATTGTTTATTTACTTTTTATTTATAACATTTATACACTACTGTTCAAATTTTGGTGTTGAAAAGACTTTTTAATGTCTCTTATTCTCACCAACGCAACAGTAAAAACAGTAATATTGTGAAATATTATTTCAATTTAAAATAACTCTTTTCTATTTTAATATATTTTAAAATCTAATTTATTGATAAATTAAATTTATAATTTATTCCTGTGAAATTTCTCATTTATTCCCAAAGCTTATTTTTTTGTGGTGACACATTTTTTCTTTGATTAAGAAAATATTCAAAAGAACAATACTTATTTGGATAATTTTTTGTAACAATGTAAAAGTTTGCTGTCATTTTTGATCAATTTATATTCAATTCAGTCAGTGTATATAGAAGCCCATTTCCGCTTCACAAAAAAAAAAAAAAAACTCATGTTTTTTTTTAAATATATATATATATATATATATATAAACACACATATATAAACTCAAACTCATAATTCCAACTTTAAGCTATATCTTCTTCCAGTGTGAGTTTATTTCTTTTTCACAAGGTCCCTGTATGGTGGAAATCTATATACACAGAATGGTGGAAAATCATGCAATATGTGGAGAAATTTACAAAGAAAGTGTGAAAAAATTTATTTAGAAAAATACAATATTAATACATTATTATTGATATGTTCAACCAAAGCTTTAGACAAAGCTACAGTTCTCAAAAAGATTCAAAACTCTACATCTTCTATACATCTTTTTTGTCTGAAAAGTCTGAAAGTTTACAATAGCACACTGTGATATGAGTGCTAACAGAACGCAGGAACAGTACAAAGACTTCTGAGAGTACAGAGAACACCAAATACTAGTCAATCATTGTTCACAGTCCTTGCATTGACAGACATTCCAGGACACTGTGCTATTGAATGTGCCCATCCAATAATGACGAGGAGAAAACTGCCGTTCAGAGACATTTTCTTCCCACCATCAGACTTTCTAAAGCTAGACTTAGAAGTAACTGTAACTAGTGCATCAGTACTGCACAATTCCATTCTCTTATTTAGTGTGGGAAAACAAAACCTTTGAGCCAGATCTCCAGAGGCCGCGGCTGCATGATCAATACAGCTACAACAGGCAGGAACCGTTACTGCTGGGATATTTACAGTGGTGACCTACTTCCTCAAGGTACAAGCAATTTACTGGATATACGCTTCAGCCATTTCACCAGGCAAGTGGACCAAAACACCTTAAAGTGTTTGTGTGGCAAAATCACAGAGAGATATACTGACTCAGAGCAGTCCATGCAGCCTTGTATATAGAGATTTATCAAGGTGTAATATTACTATACACCGTTTCTGATAAAAAAAATAAATACAAGTTAATTCAATGCCAATATCTGACTTACTTGACAAACTCAATAACATTAACTTTTACAGCTGCTGTGAAACAAAACACCATGTGCTCAAACCTTATAATAGTGTCTCATAATTAGGCGATAGCATATTTACAACTTGTACAACATCTACTGTTCACTTCTTAGTTAGGATGCCGAGCCATTAAAACTATTCAGCAGCCAAACTTTCATCAGTTTCATTATGCTGCACCTAAAGTCCTCATGATTTATGAGCAGCCCACTTACTAGTGGACGTCGCTGCGTATTGTCTTTAAACCTAATTAATAGAAGTCATTCATTTGTGGCTGACATTAACTACCACTGACAATGACTACGGAACACTTGAGTTTTCAACACTTTTTCCCTCGGCTTTGGGATCTGGCTGATGGAACAGGACAATAATAGTGACGAAAAACCTGCCAGGGGTAAACAAGGACTGTAAACAAGGACAAATTGTTCTACTCTAAACTGTTTAAACGGAAGAAAATGTCAATTCAGGATAAAAAAAAAATCTGCTTCACTGCTTTCACTGCAACAGTCAATATGCATCAAAGAACTGAACAAACGCTACGAAAATCTCATGAAACATAACAACAGAAGATCTTTTTTTGATACCAATTCAATCAAATTTGTTTTGAAGTTTAACACCACCTTTTCTGTGTTATAAGTGTAAAAAAACATGCCAAACGCCAACACCTATGAAATACAATAATATCTACTTGCTGTAGTATTCAAGCAACTATCGTACCTATTGTCATAAACAACTGGCAAGCTATCAGCAGGTATCTTGTTGATAATGCTTCCATCTTTTCACTAGATTTGAACAAAATTGCAGCTTTTTGTTTCGGTTCACTCAGGATTCATATCAAGGAACTTACTGACCTTCTTGTCATATGCATTTTAACTTACTGTACATTCATACTCTCATTTTCACAGGTCACCATTACTCTGTAAAAACAAAAGAAAAGAAAAAAAGGTGTTTGAAGAACTTTAATAAAATCAAGGAAATAATTTGCATTTGCATTTGTTTATTGAGCGTTCAGTTTATTTAATTAAGAATATGAAAAGTTAAAATAAATTGTCATGATTTAAAATATGCCAAAATTTTTAAATGGATATAAAAAGTTGGTTATTTGATGTATTGAAGACATGGTTATTTTAGGAAAGGGGAAAGGGAAGTGGTGTGTGGCCAAGTATGGTGACCCATACTCGGAATTTGTGCTCTGCATTTAACCCATCCAAGTGCATGCACACAGTAGTGAACATACACCCGGAGCAGTGGGCATCCAAGATCAGTTTGGGGGTTCGGTGCCTTGCTGAAGGGTCTCACCTCAGTCGTGGTATTGAGGGTGGAGAGAGTGCTGGTTATTCACTCCCCCCACCTACAATCCCTGCCGGACCTGAGACTCGAACCCACGACCTTCGGGTTACAAGCCCAACTCTCTATCCATTAGGCCACGACTGTCCCATACTGTCATTTTATGAGAAATTTACAGAACAAATTTACAGATCATTTACAGAAATTTACAGATCATTGAGCACAAAGTTCTTGATCACATGAATACTCACAAAATAGTACGGGAACAAGCTCATCCTACACCACATTAAATTGCCAAATGCATAAATTTGCCTTTCCAAAATGACTTACAGTTCAGTTACGTATGTATTTTATCAGTTCAGTTCACATCCAGTGAATCCACCTGATGACCTTGGCATTTCTATGCTGTATAAGCTATATGAAAGCATCTCAATTTACTAAATGTAATAAAATCAGAAACAACAACAGTGTAAATAAAACTGGGAAACAGTCAAAAAATGCAGCCATACTAATTCAGGCTCTAGTGTATGCTGGGAATGTGAATGGGACTGGATCACAAAATGTATTTTTTCTATTTAAACTCAAAAAGCCAGTAATCCGCCCCACCTGCTGTGTTTTTTTGTATATTGTAAACACCAAATACAAAAACTACAATAATCCAGAAAATATTTAGTTATTTTCAGCATTCTTTGCTTGATCTAAGATTGATCTTTTTTTTTCCAGGGCATGAAGTAAAAGAACACAGTAGGAAACAGTAGGCCATTTCACCAAGCCAAATTTACCAAGTATTCCTCTCGTTCTCTTTCTCTGCTCCTAAAAACAGTTCGAATGTAGCACAGAAAACTTGAAAAGACCTTCTGTCAGAAAGGAATTTGCCAGAGCTTAAGGATTACATTCCTCTTTTTAAAAATCTATTACTGTGGCATGCAATTCTGTGGTAGAGCTCACTCTCTCTCGTTCATTACGCTGTCCTTCATTCTTGAAAAGTGAAATGGAAACTCTCACTATTGCAGCAGTAAACGGGCGACCTTGTGATCAGCTTAAACAAAAATTTGTAGAAACGTACTTTGTTACAAGTGACAAAAGTGGTCGACAGATAATTTTCTTACTTACATACAGCACAAATACCATTTGTCACGAATCAAATGTGACATGTGATGCCCCTGGCAGACAGCGGTCCACTTCTTACCACTCCGGCCCCCTCAACACTGCCTTCCATCTGACCAGCCTAATGTCACTGTGGGGGGAGTGACTCATCTGAGACATTCTCATGGCTCTTCTCGCATTTGGTGCCCATGTTTAACAACTCACAATTGTAGGCGATGTGAGCCATTCCGTTTAGCAATTCTTCTCACTGTAATTGAGAACAAAGACCAAACGAGGATAGCTCTACCATATGTTTTACAGGTATGTCATTATACTTTATTTGTCATTTCAATTTTTGGAGCATTAAAAAAAAATATGTAACATTTTATTTTACATCCTTTTATCATTTTACAGGATTAATTGAAAAAAATAAAGGCAAGACACTAGAGGGAAGGCAAAATATCTTTTAGTTCCTCAACTTTTAGCTTTCAGGCTAATTTAGCACTAATATACATTCTCAACTATGATATGAGAGATATTTAAATTTTTTATGACGGATGTTTTTATGTCCTGATTTCTTACACAATTTTTGTACTATTTTTTAAATTATGCAACTTCTTAGATTATGTAACTTGCAACAAAAAATGTTAAATGTTTCATTGAAATATCTCATATTTCATAGGAGCATTATTTATTTTTGCAGCTGCAGTGTCTCCCCAACAGGTCAAACATATGTATTGAGTCCTAATGTCCTTTACTGAGGACAAAAAAAGTAGTGATCTAGTCATTGTAAAAAAATTAAATAAATACATAAATTCAGCTCATCAAGGCAGTATTTATTTGATTAAAAAAAATACAGAAAAAACAGTAATTTGTTAAATATTATTGCAATTTCTAATTTTGGTTTCCTATTTTAATATACTTTAAAATATAATTATTTCTGTGACACAGCACTGAATTTTCATCAGCCAATACTCCAGTCTTCAGTGTCACACGATCCTTCAGAAATCATTTTAATATGCTGATTTATTATCAGTGTTTAATCTGTTGTGCTGCTTAATATTTTTTTGGAACCTGTGATACTTTTTTCTTTGATTCTTTGATGAATAAAAAGTTAAAAAGAACAGTATTTATTAAAAATATAAATCTTTTCTAACAATGTCTTAACTATAAATTCCTTGCTGAATAAAAGTATTAATTTCCTTAAAAAAAAAGAAAGAAAAAAATATATACTGACCACAAACCTTTAAACAGTAGTGTTCTATTTTATAGAATAGTAATTTCTATTTTGAATAAACACTGTATCACAGGTCCCAAAAATATTAAGCAGCACAACTGTTTCCAATATTGATTATAAATCAGCATATTAGAATGATTTCTGAAGGATCATGTGACTCTGAAGACTAGAGTAATTATGCTGAAAATCCAGATTTGCTTCACAGGAATAAATTACATTTTAAAGTATATTAAAATAGAAAACTGTTATTTTAAATTGCAATAGTATTTCACAAAATTACAGTTTTTTTTCTGTATTTTTAATCAAATAGATGCAGCCTTGATGAGCATAAGAAGCTTCTTTAAAAAACATTAAAAATCTTCCTGATCCCAAACTTCTGAACGACAGTGTACATATATAAAATCTGCCTTCCAAACTCACAAAATACCAAAAATAAATTTATGGATCCCAAAAGGTTAAAGTTTCTACCACTGATGTTTACTTTTGTGCCTGCAGGAACGTTGAATAGAAAACTTTTTTAGATTTGGATACCCACCAAATCTACAAATTCAGTTAAATGTGAATCGGTGTTAAAAAAATAAAATAAATAAATACATACATAAAAGTCAGTAAGGTACTTCTGCCAAGAGCTTGATGCCAACGAGATTCATCATCATATTCTCAGAGCTTCAAATGTTTTGAAATGAGAACTGGAGTCTCTCCAGTTGGCATGAACGTGACATTAGCGACAGGCTGCTACGAGACCTCGTATTGATCTCACCTGTGTCCACTGGTTAAACCAGACAGGATGAGAGCTCACTTATCCTGTTAGTGCAATAATAGCCATCAGTTTAAGCTTATTGTATTAACAGGACTTGGCCTAATCCAATATGTGTGCATCAAATCCTTTGATCTCTTTTAGGACATACCCCCTGATCTCCCAGAGCTGTCTTTCCTTACATAATCCCAGGAAAACTTGCATGAAACATAATGCATGAATAAACAGTGCTAATAAATAAGCAAACGCTTCTGAATAAATCAACAGAAACTGTCACAACTGAAATGTCTGTCTAATTAAACCAGTTGGAAATAAATAAATAAATAATAAACTAATAACACTGACATTCTGCTCTCCGTTTCTGAGGTTTCATATTATAAACGGCTTTATTGAGAGGGGTTTATGAGGAGTGAAATGAAACCGTCGCATCCACATCTGCATTTGAAATTTAGCCACGTATCCATCCTATAAAAATATATATCCGCTCCAGACATTCACACTCTCTGCGCAAAGCTTTCCATCACAGCGATCACAGCAGAAAATAAATAAATAAATAAAACAACAATTTTGTAATCCCCTTCCAGATGACAATATTAGTCCTCTGTTTTGTCATTTATCATTTGGGAGAGCTTGCTGCCCGTCTAGTTAAGGCACCGATGTCTTAATGGCTTCCCGGGTGTTATGGCGGGGATGGGTGCAATTTTCTCTGCCTGCCGTAGCGCTTGCCGCCTTAGCTCCTTGAGTTCACATTTGGCATTCATTGATTCTGTGTCTACAATCTTCTCTCAGACACTGAACCGATGTGACAATCTTAATACTGCTGCCCCATTAACTATCATATTTTGAGGCTTCACTGAGCGTCCAAACAGGCCAGCAGTTAATCAAAACAAAACTGTATCTGAAACACATGCCACAGAACAGTGCTTTTATTGTTAACTAAAACTAAAACTATTAAAAATCATTTTCAGCATCTGAAATCAAGCTGAAATAGAATAGAAATATTAGATTAAAAACTTAAACTTAATTTTTTTTTTTTCTTGGCACCTAAGTGAAATATATTGGTTTAAGTTCTAAAATTACTAAAACTAAATAAAATAAAAATAATAATAAATAAAAATGAAATAAAAATAAATGACATCTAAAAAGGAATATTAAAACTATTTTTAAAAACTGAAGAAAAAAAACAAAAGCATTAATTTACACAAAATGTACATAAAAATATCAAAATAAAAGCTAATTCAAAATATTAATAAATACTAGTATATAAATAATACTAAAATAACATTAAGCACAGAAAATAGCCTCATTTAAAAATGCAGATTTCGCTTTCCAGAGCACTTTGCCATCTTTGTGATCAAGAGTTGATACGCTGTTGCATCACATAAGAAAATAACATGTTTAATTACATCAAATCTTTCTCCTTAAAATAGATTTATGTCTTGCTATTCTCCACCTTGAAGGAATAGTTCACTTAAAAAAATGAACATTTTGTCATCTTCTCACCCTCATGTCATTGAAAAAAAAAAGACTAAGACTAAACAGCTGTTGGTCCATCAACTTTTTGATTACCAGCATTCTTCAAAATATCTTCTTATATGTTCAACATAAGAAAGAAACGCATACAGGTTTGGCACGACATGAGGGTGAGTAAATTTTGGGTGAACTATCCCTTTAACCTTTTCGGGCCTCTTTGAGGACTCTAATACAATTAGGCTGATCATGCTAATTGTGGCTGAATTATCAACACTTTTCCATTTCAATTTCCTCCACTTCAAACGCAAGATTAAAAAATAGTCACTTAAATATCTGAGAAATCATAATCTTGCTGAAAGCAATTAGTTTCTGATGAGGAATACAAGATGTGAACATATGAGCAAATCCAAACCTCCTATTCTGTGATGAATGTGCAGTCAACAGTGATGAATCAAGAGATGAAATCAGTGGTCAAAATACCACTGAATATTTCACTCTTGCACTTCAAAGCTGCAAAAAATGCCACCTTGTACAATTTTGCCTGTTTTAAATGCACATACATAAAGGCCGCTGCACAACTGCGGATAAAAATGTGTCATTATGAAGTAATATATGAAGGTATATTCTTCTTGTAAGACAAGGAACATTAAGTGTCCTTACACTTGAATGAAATATTCAGTGAGCGTGTTGGCGGAAGCAGGCAGGCGCTCCAGGGAAGGTGATGGGCGGAGCCTGGAGCCGGCAGGGTGAAGCCAAAGAGCTATTTATACCTTCTGCTCGAGCAGAGAACCCTACAGACCCTGGGGTGCCCATCCAAAGACAAGAAAGTATTAGAAAAACACTAAAAAGCTGTTTCACTATTATTAGGGCACAAGAAATCCAGTAAAAACCCAAAGAAAGGTCATAAATAATTCATGAGAGAGATCCCAAAAAGCATCTTAAAACAAGGCTGAAATGGATGAATAAAAGTGCATTGTGTCTTTGCAAAAGCTTTAATGAAGTATATCTTGTAAAATGGAGAGCAGATGGAAACTTGAACTAAGATTATTACAATTTTGCTTCTCAGTCGTATTATATATTCGATTTTCTATAAGATTATACAACTGCTAGAAAGTTAGAGAGGAAAATGCTGATGTTTAACTACTTCTTAGCAAGACTTCTTGTAGACCTTTCTTCATTAAGGAGATCTGAATATGAACTTCAATTAAAAGAGATAGATCAAATGCCAGGGGGTGCCTGGAGGACTAACCATAAGGGACCAAACCGAGATTCTTTAAAAAAAAGGTTTAACCGCAGTGTTTGAATTGAGGAGGGCTTGTAACTTCCAATAAAACTTACTGGACCTCCATAAAAAATAAAAAAAATAAAACAAACCTCAGATTACAATTTGAATTAAATACGAAATGAATGAATGAATGAATTAAAAACAAGATAAATCATTTTTCCTCCATTCAATTTTTTGTTAGTGATTCAAAACTGATTTTACAGTTTAACAGTTAATAGTTAAATCACCAACTAAAACGGAACCAAATGAGATCATAACGCTCTAGTTAATATATTCATGTTTCTTATGATGAATAAGAACATGCTGCATAATTTAATAAGTGTGAATTTTTGAAGTTCTTGAAGGGGAAACTGTGGGACATCAATTCAAATACTGCTTAAAGGTACCTGTAAAAAGACCATTTTATAAATTTGTCTACATACACATTCTACACACATGAATGATTGTTGACTGAGGTTGCCCTTACTGAAACATTTACTACAAGTTGTGCAGGAGCAGTGCAGCCTGAAACACCAAGAGAAAATACTGCTTGCCCTGGTGAAAAAAAAAATAGGCTGACTGCCAAAAAATACAAATATAAACATTTTCTCCAGCTAACAAAGCACAGAAAATGAAGCTGAAGCTGTGTCTCCCTGATACTACTCCTGAACTTCACAAAATAGTAGACTTTATTCTGTCTCTGTGCCAAACACAGTTTGCTTTCTAAGCTCTTTTGCCATGATTAACATATAGATTAATTGGTATTACTGTATTATAAGCTATTAACAAATTGTGGCAGCCTGACAACACAACTAGCAAGCAACTGACTCAACAGAGAGAAGAAGAGAAACTGTGCAGTGTGAGAAATGTGCACATTATACTGTACAATGTCCATGAATACTGCAATTATCACATCTACTCTACAAAGTTCTCTATCCTCGAATTTACTACTATTTCTTTCAGCAGCAAAACAGATTTAATCAAGTAAAAAAACTAAACTAAACTAAACCTAAAGCCCTAGACTATCAGGACCCTGTTAAATGTCTGAAAAATATCTAGTTTAAAAAGGACCATCTTAAAGGAAGGGTTCACCCAAAAATTATTATTCCAAATGAAAAGAAATAAAGTCACAGGAGTGTGGAACAGCACGAGGGTGAGTAAATGAATGATCCCTTTAATCTTTGCCTTTTCTGATCTTTCTCATTGTTTGCTCACCTCTCCCAATCTCTTTTTGCTGAAGTGTTGGCTGTGCCCCTGCCCCTTCCCAAAGTGCTATTTCTGAAATGAGCTTTCCCCTCTTGCTTGATGGAAACCTGAGGGAGAGAACGATGTCAGCGGGCCAGAAAGAATGTCTGTCCCTCCTCATGGAGTCGACTGTCAGTTTCCTATGAGCCAGAGCCTCTGCCATCTGAGCCAGCTGGCTGGCAGGCGCCAGGTCGCGTTTCATTGGAGTACAGGCATGGACAGAATGCCACAGGCTACAGCATCTCAACACATCAGTGCTATGAGACGCTTGAATGAGTAACTGACTGAACTATTCACTTTGGAAGGTGCACTTGTCACATTTAGAACATTATTTTGATGAGGCTATCAAATGTCTGAGACCACTAGCGTAAATACTATTTTGCATTTTTCTAATTTAATACTAAATTCTGTCATATCAAATGAAATTATCCACATATTATTAGCATTCAGAGTGAAAAGCTGAACTGAAAAATTAGCTAATTTCAAAATAAGTATTTAGTTTCTCCTTCTCCTCCTTTAATTATCCTTAAAGCACAATTATAGAAGCACTCCAACATCATGAACTCCACAAATTAATGTAAAATCTGATAATCACAATATCCAATATTCCTGAGAATGATTTAAATAGCATCTAGTTCAGTGAAAGAAAGAATATCTGATTGTTTGCTATAGTTAAAAAAAAAATGGTAATAAAATATGACAAGAACTCAAGAGTTAAACTGTGTCAGAACAAATTCATCTTGATAATGTCAGATAACTTTGATAGAAAGGTATGTAACAAAACATGGTCAAAGTGTCAAATCAAAGTTTTGGTCCTAAATTTTTATCAATTTTACTGGTAGTCCACTGTATGAAGAATTTTTGGGTATAATATGTCACAGTTTATTTTGCTATCCTCACTTACATAAATGAACTATAGTGTCCTACACCCACTAGTAAAAAAATATCAAAAATTATATCTGGTGTCTTAATAATTTTTGGTTTGACTCTGTGTGTGTATATATATATATATATATATATATATATGGTGACTTCATTATCTACTGTCATAATGAAACCATTGTTTTACATTTTTCGTACATTTCGTAGTGTTTCGTACAAGTCGTACATTTTTTGTTTATTAACATATTCAAATTAAATTTAGAATCCCAGATTTTCTATGTGTGCACTTTTGAACCCCACTGTAGGTAAGTGATCAGAGAATTAATATTGTACAAACATTTAGCTACCTACACAACAACATTCTGTTTGTTATACCATGTTGCTGGCTATTTTTAATGGTTTAATTGCTCGTGAGTAATTATAACACGGAAGGCCTCCTGCCGTTTATGTGGTGGCTGCCACGCTGACACAGCTCCCCTCCAGGAAGACGGCACCAGTGAGTCATCATCAGCCATGAGCCACACCTGCCAGCTGGGATGCAATCTACCACAGACCTTGGGTTTTCCCCGCAGGCCTCTGCTGCAATAAGAACCGTGTTCTACACGCACCTGGGACCGGCACAGAAAATCTTTCTGGAAACGTCTGCTTCTTACATGCCTCAATTACATTAGAGTCTCTCTACACTAACATCAACAGGTCAGCTCTTGTAAACAGGATGATGGAAAGGGTGCGCCAAATCCAATCAATGTTCATTTGCGAAACCTCTTTGGGCTAATAACGGCTTAATGCCATCTCAATCAAGACGATTTTTCAAAATGTTTACAGTTGTCTAATCACCAAAGAGCAAGCGTTTACTGCAGATGCCCTTGTCTTGGTTTGACAGCAAACATCAAATACGCATTACAGTGGCATATTGAAGACTAAGCAGCATTGCCAACGACAAACTATAATGTGGCTTTGAACTCCAGAGGCTGGGATGGTCTCATAAACAGCCTGTTCCGCACTTTAACAGCTAAAGCATCTGAAAACACTGAATTTCTTTGAAAACGGTGGTTGACACAGGGTCCTTTGTACTTCCAGCAGCTAGAAGACAGGAAAAGGAACGCAAAAAGCTGTGAAAGCAGTAGAGCGTTTTCATTTGAACACTTCCTGTCGAAGTTCCAGTGAATGACAGATTCCACTCTGCCTCACTGATGAGGCAAAATCTGATTTCATGAAGAGCCCCCAAAGACATCGATCAAATTCTTTCAGCATTTTGGGCCCTGAGTGTGAAAATAACAAGTTTTGAGATGGCCATCTTGGGTTTCTGTCATTACTCCAGAGGGTAGGCATAAAAAAAAACGGAGGAAGAGAGAGACCCCTGAGCAGGCTAGACGAGTCATACGACACAGCTCAACTCCCTCCAGAGCTCTGCTTTAAACTCATTAGAAGGATATGGGTGGCAAAGGCCCACTGCTTGCAGGCATATCAAATAGCGCTGCTGCACATTCATTATGAAGGTTTGCCCTATTATGAGCTAGAAAATGCAGTGCAATGACATTGTAATTAATGAGATTTTTTTTTCTTCATGCAGATGGGGTATATTACTCTGGAAAAGGTATTTCGCCTTACGGACAGGGCTCTGACTTCCTGTTGCATAATAATCACACCTAGGCAGCCTTGCCATAAAGCAGTTCTGTCTCTTTCTCCATATATTTTCTTCCACGGTGAACAAGGATAGATTGACACAGTAATGAGACAGTAAATCGGTACAGTCCTGTTAGTCATGCACACAGGTCATTTTCTCTGAACACGTCACGCACTGCGTAAGAGACTGGTAATAAAGCGGTTCGGCGGATGAAATATAAGTGCGCTGAAGTACATGCTGATGTTAAATCCATTTTAACTCTCCAGTCAGCTTGGAAAACAGAGCGAGACAACGGCTTTTACAGTAATTGGAGTCTGCAGAGAATTCATTATGGCTCTGAGATGGGGAACAGTGGCTGGGGTCCTGTCCACATGTCCCTTATAACACACCAGTCATCTTCTGCTTCCTAGATTTCAACTGTTCAGACCAATAATTGAGAGTTTTGAGGCTTGAGTGCCTTCCATGTGTTACTGTCTCTCGTCTTATTCATATTATATTTTTTTCTTTGCACAATTGAATGTTCGATCGCTGTAGATATGCGAGGGATTTTGTTCTTCCTTTTATGAAGTTCCAACAAGGAAGCCTGATCTAGATCTCTGCCAAGAGCTTCCCGTCTAAGAAAACACCTGACCTTAAGTATATTATAATATTAATTTGCAATTTTACTACAGTAAGTAAAATATTATACTTCTAAAATATACTGTTCTACAATGCTAATATATTTCTGACTTAGACGACGACTACTACTACTACTACTACTACTAATAATAATAATTATTATTATTATTAGGGATGCACAATATTATCAGAACATTATCAGAATCTGCAGATAAAGGCTTAAAATGCAAACATCAGCATCGGCCTGATATGAAAAATTATGCCAATATGCCTTGCATTAAGTCAACAGTCACTAGCAACAACAGCTTCCGCCAGGTCCTAATGCCCATCTAGTAAGGCGTTTTATTTATTTAGGGGGCGCTATAGGCCTACTTGTAATAAAAATGAAAGTAAAATACACAAATAACATTAACATTGTGTTTCTGAATAAATAAAGCAGTAACTGGTGTCATAAATCATGAGTCTGTTTTGATTTAAAAGTCAGAAGCTATAACTTACATGAATAAAAATCATCATAATTTTATACAGTATATAAAGATTTATTAATTAATGTTTAATATATTTTATAATTTTATCATCGCTGCACAGGAGAGACTTAGTGTTGTTTCCAAACAAAAGGAAATATATCGGTATCGGCAATTGGACAAAATGAATTGAAAAATATCGGCATATTGGATACTGGCAAAAATTCAATATCATGCATCCCTAATTATTATTGTTATTATTTTTATTATTTATTCCCACATAGAGCTATCAGGCCTGGGGAATATCAGACAGCAGAGTTTCAGTTGATAAGAAGATACTTTTTCATTGTTATAAAGAGAATTTTTCATTATTCTTACTAATACTATTATGACACTAACTATCAGATATTTATTAATTTTTTATTATAATATTTTGTCATAATTTCTTCACTTTCACACATCATATGCAGGTGGTTCAGTTATACCTTAATTTTGGTGGAAAACATACAGCAAAACTGTTGTAGTGTGTAGTTGACCATAAGTGGTAGTTTAATAATAGTGTACTGTCACAGCAGTATGTCACAATTTCGATTCTATTTTAAGTCAATGTGCAGCCCTAACACTCATACTTTTACATACCCAGGCCAGGAGGTACTTCCGGACATGGTGGTAATGGCTTAGGGGTCGGCGGTGTGTGGTTGGCCTCTGGCTTGGTGCTGGG
>JAFVLL020018291.1:0-75262 GCA_021397915.2 Tor tambroides | reverse complement strand
AGGGGAAACGGTTCAAAAGACAAGCGAGGTGAGGGAGATATCAAATATGATGCCTGCTTGTGCTTCCCTTGGGGGTCGCAGGAACAGTGATGCACCTTTAACAGAACTGAGAAGTCACAAAAAACTGACTCGCAGATCATTATTTCAAGTTCAATTCGGATGCAAGTGAAAGCCATTTGAATCCAAGTGGGTGAGAAATTTACTCAATAATTAGCCTGTCCATTTCTTTTGGTTGTGAACATGAGTTTGTCACATTTGATAGGATAATCTACTGTAAGCTAACTGTTAGCACGCTAACATGTCTAAAACTTCTAACATACAGTAGGCTCACTGAAAAAACAAACAAACACATGCCTCAACTACATTTTTGCTAAATTTCAAAAACATACCTATACATACAAATTCGATGCATATTATTGTTTTAAAAACTTTTTTCTGTTCTTTGTATAAACAGTATGACCTCAAAACACTATTTGTGCCATTATGTATGATTTGTAAACTAATACATTTGTAAACTAACACATTTTGATGTTTACATCACATACCCAGCACCATATGTATTGCTTTTCATACATAGTAAACTTGCTTGGTAGCTCACCTGGTAAAGCACTGCACCTTGAAATATGAGTCACAACACTTGATAAAAGAGCTTAACTTATAAAAGCAAGTTAAAATGCCATTGTTTCTTCAGCAAATGTGTTTTAATCGCATGGTTGCACTTGTTAACACAACTGATTACACTTAACTACAGTATGTTATTTTCAAACACAATCAAGCATTAACCTTTTTGCGCCACTCACCAGACATTTCATTTAATGATACTTACAACAATGTTGCCAGATTAACATTCATATATTTTGAATAAAACTGAAAATGCGTCTAGCACCACTCAATGGACTTTGAATTTCACTTTGGAAGTTTTGCAAAACATGAGTTATGTATTGTATTTATTTCATTAATATCGGATTGTCTGATATAAACCAGACCTGGTAAAAACACAGCTTAAACCAGCCTAAGGAGATCACCTTGTCTGTTTTGCTGGTTTTGAAGGGGATTTTAGGATGACTACTACTTGACAATCCAGCTTTTTTCCTGGTCTTTTTTCATGAGGTAAATAGTCTACTTTGAAATACCATTGTTCTGTACATTCCTTGGTAATACAACAGTATTTTCACAAAAAAGATAATTTGCTCAGTACTCCAAAATACATTAAAGAATACCATAGTATTGAAATTATACATGTTATTTTTTTTTCTTCTAAACACTATGGTAACACAATATCACTTTCTTGGAGGGCACAGTCATATTCTTCCTAGCTCAATATCACCATGACACCCAAGTCTAATTTAGAACAAAACATAAAAAAATTCACCCAAGATAAACAATATACCCCCCTTTCTGCCAACCAGCCACACTGTGCAAACCGTAATTATCAAGTCTGTGACAGATGCCCAATGGAGCAGCATACACACTATTAGCCAGATTGAAGCTGAGCATATTTTTTCAAAATGAGACAGATTTTATCATAAAACGCCCAAAACCAAAGTCCAAAACTCATATGCTATGAGGATACATTAGTAACTTTGTCTAACTGCTTGTCTGCTGAGCTTAAAGTTACAGTGAGTCTCTATAGCAGCACATTTGTCTGATTGTCAACATCCCCAATTACAGCAACACTGATCACTCCCCATGAGCCCCTCTTAACCTCAATCTTTCAGCAGTTCAAAAGCAGTTCAAAGTTTCCAGCGAGTAGTAAACCTCAGAAGTGACATCTTATACAGGCTCTACAAAGAACCAACACAGAGGCAGTTTCAGTCAAATTAACCAATTATAGCTTCCTTGCTTCAAACATCAATAAGGGAGAGCAATTGTAGATTGTGCCATGTGCGTACATCAAACTTCTTTTCCGATCTTCTGATCCTTCTCGCTCTTCAAGTTCACACCGCCGTTTTCAAAGCACAACAGAGACGGTCTCTACACGCCTAATTCTGCAGGAAACTGTCAATTTAGCCTATACAAACAACCGTAAAAAGTCACGTAATGGAAGAAACAAAGGTGGAAACGCTAATCCATCGCTCCCAGGGTTCAGCTTCTATTTTCCAATTGCTCGACATGCGTGCTGAGCCCCCATAACAGGCATTAACTCGCGATCACATGGGAACACTATCAGTTATATAGCTCCAAGGGAAAAATTCTGATGGATGGCACCAGCTTAATCATGCTTTTAAAGAAAAAAATGTTACTGCCTCTAAGAAAATCGTGCCGTCATTCATTTTTCACCTCAGAGAACATTGTGTCTTTTTTTTTTAAACCTTCATTATCATGACATTTTTTTAAATAATGGTGAGGGGTCTCAAAAGACAAGATGTATTGGTCTTTAATGACAATGTAGGAAGAATTCTTGGGGTCAGTGAGATTTTGTTTTTGTTTTTTCAGGAAGAATGCATTAAATTGATTAAAAGTGACAGTTAAACATTTAAAATGCTGCAAACTATTTCTATTTCAAATAAATGCTGTTTGAACTATCAAAGAATTCTTTAAAAAAGTATCACAGTTTCCACAAAAATATATATATATTATTTTCAATGATAGTGTATAAGAGTTTCATCAAATACATGGACTTCATCAAAGAAGCTGATTTTCATTAAAACTAACAAACGTCGTTTACAGAGCCGGCGCCAGGGCACCTCCATCGGGGGGACACAAATCACGTTTGGGGGGGGGTTCGGGTGGGAAGCGTGCAATCTGTGATCGCGTGCAGTTGCTGACGCTCGCTAAAGCGTGCAATCACTTTCTTATGCACTACTTTCTATCGGTTTCACTTTCGCTTTCGAAATCGATCACATTCAGCAAGGAGGGGAGAGGATGGAAAGGGGGGGCACAGTAACTCGTTTGGGGGGGCACGGCCCGCGAATGCCCCCCCTTGGCGCCGGCCCTGGTCGTTTATATACACACTTTATCGTTTTACCTTTGTTCCAGCCTCAGACTTTTGTAAGATGTGAAAATCCAACATAAAAAAAAATACTGTTTAAAACTTGATAATATAAGCAGTGAAATAAATATTATTCACTTAAATAATTTTGTATGAAAAATTTTAAATTATTAAAAAATATGGTCCCACTATATTGTGTCCCTAATACCTGTGTACTTACATAGTAACTAGATGTGTACGTAGTATGTAACCACAGTGTAAGTACATATTGGTACATAGTATCTACAGCTGTAATATTTCTGTAACTACACACATGTAACAACATTCAGAATGGTATGTGTAAGTACAAATGTGTAACAGGACATTGGTAACATTGGTGACATTGTTTTCACTTCACTAAGTACTCGTATAACAGGAGTTATATAACTACATTTTGTAACAACAGTATGTATTAGAGTAATTGGAACAATTTGATCCAGGGGGTGGAGATGGGTAGGTTTATGGGTGGAAATGGGATTCAGGGGGTGGAAACGGATAGGTTTAGGCATATGTAAAGTGGGAGGAGTTGAATCTCGAGTTGGTGGAGTTGGTGCACCACAGTAATACCAGTGTACTTACATGGTAACTCCTCAGGAACTGTCCACTTAATATAAAGTGTAACGTCCTGGACAACAACCACAATTTATATGTAAAGCCTAACTTACTGGCCGCTGCTGTGTAACATCAGAGTAATTACATGGTAAATCCATAGGAATTGTTTACTTAATATAAAGTGTAACACTTTCTTTACCAAAAAGTGTTGTTACCAATGTCCTGTTACACATTTGTACTTACACATACCATTCTGAGGGTTGTTACATGTGTGTAGTTACACAAACATTAGAGCTGTACTATGTATCAATATGTACTTACACTGTGGTTACATACTACATACACATATAGTTACTATGTAAGTACACAGGTATTAGGGACACAATATAAAGTGGGACCTATGGTATATTAAAACAAGAAGTACACAGAGAAAGATGAGGTTAATGGCGAGGTATCAAGTCCCAGAAATTTCCCCTTTAATCGAACCACCCTTTCCAGTAGTTGAACCCTTAACTTTCAGATTTCTATCACAGATATTTAACCACTATGCCACCCCATCACCTACAAAAACACGCCAATGAAGAAATCGATTAAGTATATCATTAAGATGAGCCCTAGATTGTAAACAAATTTAGATATGACTATCACAGCCATTTCGAGCTGGTGAGTGTCCATTTATTTGCGTTCAATTTACACTAATGACCCGAACTTTGAATAGCGTGTATTATGTTACCATGTGATGTAGCTGTAGCTGAAAATATCCTGCTGATCAATGCAAACTCATCTTTCCCTGTCGCCCATGCCGAACCGAATCACACACACTGAACATGAATTGTTCACAGCTAGACAAAAGTGAGACTGCTTACTGGTGTTTTTGTAACCTTTTTTAAATCTTAAAAGCTCTAGGCCCATTCATTGTAATTGTGCGGAAAAGGCCGACTAGCACATTCTTCAAAATATCTCTTTTTGTGTTCTATGTTAAAAAGTAAGTAATACAGGTTTGGTGTGACATAAAGGCATGTTTTGGCTGAACTAACTCTATAAAAATTACCGCACTTGAAATTTCCAGTGAGGTCCTTTGCTTGTAGCGCTCGCAAATACCCATAAAGCTCAGCCAGTGAAGGGTCTGTGGGCTCTGACACAGTTTGCACGTTGCCCCGAGCAGCCCTTATGTCTAGAATAGGTTCAGCTTGCTGCTAAAAGATCAGCCTATGCCCGATCAAAATGACTCAGCAATGGGTCTGACCGTTAGCGCCTGAGGAAATCTGCTTAGACATGAGGGTCAGGATAAGCAGGTTGTACAAACACACACACACACACACAATTCGCAATCTATTTGCCTAAGATCCATGCTACATGATAATGGATTATGCTATATCTAAATGAATGTACCGTTGGCGAGATAAACAACACCAATTTGAATGTTAACAGCGGAAAATGAAAGCTAATTGCTAAATGAATCTGAGTGATTCTGAAATTCCCTTTATGTACCAAGACGCTCCTCTGATATTTTTAATCCAATGAGCTCTAAAAGCAACAGCAACGTGAAATAAATTAAACATTAAGAAAGCATTATTTATTTATTTACTTTAATCTCAATGTGATCTAATGCATTACAACGGCTTTGCTTTCCCAGTTGGTGCAAGGATCAGTAGAAAACAGAAGAAATGTGTGTTTTAAGAGGGTACTTTGATTGTGAATAATTACAATATTCAAATACCATAATATTACCAGTGCTGTTATTAAACTATTGAAAATGTTTTTTCTTAATTAAAATAATGCTGAAATAAAATATAAACATTAGATACAACTTTTTTTTTTAATGTTTTAAGTTTTTTTTTCTTTCAAAGTGCTACAATTGCCAACACTAAAACTGAAATAAAAATAAACTAAAGCTAAATAGAAATATTTAAAATAAATTAAAACTAATAAAAGTATAAAAACACATAGCAAAAACTACAAAACATTTTTTAAAGAAACCTAAAAATATATTTAAAAAAAAAAAACGATTATAAAAAAATAATTCCAAATAATACAAAAATAACTATTACATCACCAGAAACCTAAAAATGTACATTTCAATTTGTGTTAGTCTAAATATAAAGATATAAAACACAAGTAGGTTGGATAACTCAATAGGTTTCAGTTAGCTTGCACTTTAAAGTGCACATTATTAAACATGAGCTCAAAAACAGTGAACACAACTGGAGTTTCTGCTTGAATGAACAAAATAAAGCAATTCTGAATTATGTCTGCTTTACAACAGTCAAACAGATGCCTAAAGCTGCGAATAAAGATATACACGGAGGGCATTTTCTTTTTCACAGTCATCAAATCCAGTTTAACGCGCATTTGGGTTAGCCTCACCTCAGCGTTTCACGACGTTCAGACAGACACATTCCATTTTCTTTTTAAGTCCATCACTGATGTCTATGCATAAAATGCGATGCAGCACAGAAGAACACCTCTGTCATTTTAAATAAGAATCTAATAGCTAAAATGATGCAGTCGTCAGTGCAAAACAGACTATTTGTAGGCTTTCAGGGAGACTGTGGAGCAAAAGGCAATTAGTGTTTCGCTGCTGGGCCCTTGATGTGTGATTTCTAAAGGCTGTTAGAGGCACTATCAGAGTTTGGCAGTGAATATGCATAAGGTACATTGTAAACGAGAGCGTGATTAAGGCTTAACTAGGCTGCGGATATAAAGAGTGCCAAACTCAAGCCTTTAAATGCTAAGAAACCTTGAAGAAAGATCACATTTCACTCTCAAAAGTCAAGGCTTGTGATATAGATACGGAGGAGGATATCCACAAAATGGTTTAGGTCCAGACAACAAAAAACGTTGCCAGGTGGTCAAAAGAGCCCAATTGTCAATGATACTCTGGTCTCTAGATATGGGATTTTTTATTTATTTTTTGTCCACTTTATCATCTTCCAAGCAAAATATGAATATCAAATTGCGTCGAAAAGTAAAAGCAAGCGTCTCCTCAAACCACATGATTTGAGATATCTTTCTTGAACGGGAAAAGCTGTGAGACGAAATGTAATATGCAACGGGAATTGCTTTAAAAAAATTAATAAATAAAATAAAATAAAATAAAATAAAATAAAATAAATATAGAAAATATTTAATATATATAGAATATATTTAATATACACCAAAAAAAAACACAAAAAACATTTGCTATAAATACACTGACTTTCTATTAAAACAGTGGCGAAATACTGATTTTTTTTTTTTCCTCTGATGTCTGCTAGCCAGAATAACTCAAAGGCCATTCATGAAATATCACTTAACTGCAGTTTTTCAAAAGGTTAATTGTATTATTCAACTTTAAGAGATGTGTATCCTGGTTTAATAAATGTTTAAACCTTTAGCACATGAAATAAACAACTAACATTTGCATTCCCAATAGGAAGCTCTTACTTTATAACAGACTCAATATTTCATGCTGAAATTTCCCATATATTCCTGCAGTTCTCGGACTGGTTCCTCTAGCGTAATCAGGCTCTGCTCTTGACAAGTTTTACTGTGACACTGTCTCAGTACAATGTGACCTCCTATGCAAGCAAAGACACTCATTGGGCCCTTGGGGACCATTTGGAAGCACCAAGCTTGAGGAGGATGGATCCAGGATGGCTGCCTGCTCTGTTTGGGCCACTAATCTCATCAGAAAGCATCTGACCTCTACTAGCTCCGCCGTATAGACATGCCTTGGAGATTATTACTGAAAAATGCAAAATACATGAATTTTATTGCAGTTACATATGGATAATTCATCACTGAATTACATTACTTCAGGGAAGAACTGGTTTTTATGTTTATTATCATAAACAATTTATGAAAATAAAAAAATACATAAAAAAATAAATGTTACAATTTGCTATGTTTATTATATATATATATATATATATATATATATATATATATATATTTTTTTTTTTTTTTTTTTTTTTTTATAAATCGGACTCTGTGCTGAAGAATGTGGTAAAAACACTGTAAAACATGGCTTCTCATAGCCTATTGGTTACTGTAAGAGACAGGATCATAGTTTGGCACTGGCCAATCAAAATGAAGCAAGGACTTTCAAGCATCATACTATAATCACTGTATTAATAATAAATTAATCTCTATTCAGAGCAGAAATATTGTGCTTAATCCATCTGTAAATATAATGGAGTATTGAAACAAATCCAAATTTATATAAGAAAGGTCACCAGATAATGAAAAGAAAAATATCAGAAGTGTCAAAGACGTGGCGTAACAGAAAGTGCATACGCTTCAATATGAAGGTTTGTTTCATTTATTTATTTATTTTTTATTTGAATTTGAATCTGGCAATTTATCTTCAAGAGTCATTTAATCTAAAAAAAATGTCTGAAAACAATTTAAATTTAAATTAAAGAAAGAAAGAAAGAAAGAAAGAAAGAAAAATCATTTATAACAATGGTTTTGCTTTTAATACTGACATTGTTTTGAGCTGAATATGAAGGGATGGAAAAATACCATCACTCTTAAAGTTCTTAGTGATAAACAGAAAACACAGAACTCGAATTATCATAGTATTACATTGCTTATTTCCATAAATCAGCATTCATGAGATTTTTTTTTTCAACAACCGAACTAGAACGTCACAAAATCCACCTCTCCAAACCACACTTGATTTCCATATAAAAGGGGCATCACACATTCAATCTGAACTGACGTGGTGCTAAACTGGAGACGTCCCTTTGTGCCTGGTGCTGTAATACTGCTCTCAGCCGAACTGTGAAGAGAGCGTACAGACATTTGAACTCACCGTTTTCTGTATTTTCATGCTCGGTGTCAGTAAGGGTGAGGTTGGAGTTGGCTCTGCTGGAAAGGCAGGAGCTGCGGCCGGATTTGGTGTTGCTACGGCCCCAGAGTCGGACGGCGTGCTCAGGGGACATGATGCCGTCCGTTTCTGTGTCAGCGTCTGATCCCACGCTCACCGAGTAGTCGCGGTGGGGAAGGCCCATTTCTGTCCTATATGCTGCCATATGGGGCGGCACGGGATCTCCAAAAGCCATGTCTCTGAGAGAGAAGTCCGTCCCTGATACAACACACAAGGACACAATGAGAGAAAATACAATCTGTGTTATGCATACAAGAACAGACTGCAACAGTAGGGGTCTGGAAGAAAAATCCTATTCATTTTCTCCATCTCATTTCATTTATTTATTTTTTAAACAATAACGCAAAAACTTTTCTAGAAAAAAAAAAAAAACTATCATAAGCTCCGAGATTGTTAAGCGATGATAGAAATTCTTAATAATAATAATAATAATAATAATAATATTAATAATAAACAATTATTGCTTTTAGTTATGATTATTATTAATAATATTAAAAAGACAATATAAACAGTATGTACAATATGAACTATTAACTAAGAATTATTTCTTACATTATTGCAAATACACATTTATTTATTTATTTATTTGGAATAAATCTGTGATTTTTACTTTGACTCTTTAGAGTCTGAAGTCTAATGTTAGCATCTTGATACAAACAATTATGTAACAAACAAATACCTTAGTGATAGATTTTTTAGATCACACACACATACATATATATATATATATATATATATATATATATATATATATATATAAAAATCCACTCAAACAGGAATTTCATGTAAAGGTGAAAAAATTCCACGCACACATTACTTAACATGTTCAACTTGGTTATGCAAATTTTTGGCGCTGTAACCTTTAGAGTATTTTTGAGGGCAGCATAAAGCTGAAAATATACATTTTTAGATTTTTTTTTTTCATGTGTATGCTAGGTTGTGCGTAAAACGCATGTGAAGTAAAATTCATTATCAGCATAATATATGCGAATCCAGATTTTTCTAACCATGCACCTACATTTTTTTGCACTAATCAGTTGGTCCACAAGGTGGCGGCCCTGGCCAAGGCCATTGTTTCACACTTTAAAAGGAAGAAAGAGTGCAGACGGAACAAAAACAAACTATCAGAAACATAACAACAAACATACACCACAATGACGAGCAATTACACAACTACAAAGATGGACAAGGATGAAACGTTCTAGTATGCATGTGTCGACCATACATGTTTGCGCACCCTATTAAAAAGAGCCATGTGTTCGGTTATACACGTACATTAAGCATTGGCATAAAAATTAAGTATATTTTGGGCTTAAAGGGTTAGTTCACCCAAAAATGAAAATTCTGTCATTAATTACTCACCCTCATGTCGTTCCAAACCCGTAAACTTCGTTCATCTTCAGAACACAAATTAAGATATTTTTGATCAAATCTGAGAGCTCTCTGACCCTTCGTAGACAGTAATGCAACTGCAACGTTCCCAGGTCCAGAAATGTATCAAGGAAATCGGTAAAATAGTCCATGTGACATCAGAACATAAACAACGTAATCAGCATTGTTTACGTTCAGCATGCGCATGATTGCATTCTGGTGTACTCTCCAATATGGCGGAAGACGGTAACTCTGGGAGAAGAATTGTTGAATAAATTATGTTATTATTGTTTTCTTTGTGCACAAAAAGTATTCTCGTAGCTACGTAAAATTACGGTTGAACCACTGATGTCACATGGATTATTTTACCGATTATTACTATTTTTCCTTGCTACGTTTCTGGACCTGAGAATGTTGCAGTTGTGTTGCTGTCTACGCAGGGTCAGAGAGCTCTCAGATTTTATCAAAAATATCTTAATTTGTGTTCTGAAGATGAATAAAGGTCTTATGAGTTTGGAATGACTTGAGGGTGAGTAAAAAAATGACAGAATTTTCATTTTTATCATTAAGACAGCCTTAAAACAGCCTTTGTGCTAAAATGTGAACCTATGACACCTTAAAACACTGTCTAGGTAGGCAGCTCACTAGGTTTTGAAACACATTACTATTTATTACAACAGAACATCTTTAACAGAGCACATGCTCTCATACAGTATATGACTCCAAATTGACAAAGAATATGCAATATATGAAACTAGCCAACATTTAAACAACTTGGAAAGCCTAACGAGAACTTTATATTCAAAATGGAGCACTCAAACCCACTTGAGTGTGCAAAACCTCAGTAAACATCACATTCAGAGTGCGCTCGTGTCTGGTGAAGGCCAAAGGTATGAGAAAGAGGAAGCCGTTTAGATGAAGCTAACGGCAAATTATAGATTTATGCCTGAGAGCGAGCGCAATAATAGTTAGTGTGGCTGAGAGCAACAATGCATTTAGTATTCATGGAGGGGAAGTGGATATTTTTTCAGGTCACCATCAACTGGACACATTAGAAGGTCATAAAAGACATCAGCGAATCAGCATTCAAGGCACCCCCCTCTCATTAAAGTCCCAGCACGCTAATGGCAAAGCTACAACACCGCATTCAGCTTTCCTTTTATCTCTCCGGTTTTAGATACTGCTTTTTCAGAACGGCTGGAATATACTAGCGACGGATCAAATCGTCTCTGACAGTCTCTCTTAATTGCTCGAATGCAATCAGTCTCTTGAGTGTATCTGAAAGATGTGCTGCGGATCTCGAGTCTGCGAGATGAGCTCCCCCAAAGCGTATGATAGTTTGTCTCATGTTAACAAGTACATGTAATAGATATGTGCTTTAATATTAAGTAGGCAAGTATAATGATCAAGCGTGCAGCGTTCCACACTTCAAAAGAAACTAATAAGCACACAGGTCATGTATCAGGGATGATTACGATTTAATTGCATTCTTGCCATCAAAGGTTTTAACACTCTTCATTTAGGAGAACGATCATGCTGAAAATGTTTTCATATTTTCTTGGTTTATTTTATAATCTCACTTTTTACACTTTATTTTTTTAAGCAGCAATCAAGTAATGTGCAATATTAGGCACGCACGACCCAAATTTAAGCTCTAATGCCAAATATCTCTTTGTCAAGACATGAATCTTAAATCCAAACAAAAGAGTGTTGTTCGCTTCACTTTTTACTCTAGGGAAGCAAACTCATCAGGGGTGGAAAAATGTGATTTGAGTCCCCTAGGGGGGTCCGGAGGCAAAATTGAAAAATATCAGCTTTAATGTCAATTTTTTAATAGTCAATTTTAGAACAAGGATTGGGGGTGGGGGGGGGGGGCTCAGTATAGTTTAGTTTGTTTGTTTGTTTGCTTTAACAGAGTAAAAAAAAAGTTATTGTAAATTATTATTACAAATGATTATGTATCAAAATATTTTGATTTTAATTAGAAAAAATACAAATCAATGAAAAAATATTAAATATATTAAATAATTCTATATACTATAGTAACACTATTATACTGGAAAATCTGGAAAATTACAAAAATAAATAAATAAATGAATTCATATTATTTAACAACAACAACAACAATAATATTTTACTATATAACAAAAATTGAACAAATCAATAAAGAAATGTTATATATACTATATAATACTAAATATCGTAATATATAGTAATAATACTATTGTATAGTAAAATCTGGAAAAAAGTGCAAATAAATAATCAAATTATTATTATTTAATAATAATAATAATAATAATAATAATAATAATGCATTTAAATGTTTTATATTATACCACATAAAATAATAAATATAATTGTTTTAAATATATTATTAAATTAATATTGAGTTATAGTACTTTTACCACCACCACTAATAATAATAATAATAATAATAATAATAATTTTCTGGTACTTTTTTGGGAGTTTGAAAGCCCCTGGTTGTCAATAACTGTTGTATGTAAAAGAGCAGCACGGACATAATTATGCATTAGTGTTCCTCAGAAAAAAACATAACAGCATTTAGTTTGGGATGACATGAGGGTTGGTCTTTTATGCACAGAATGGATTTTGTGTCTGTCTGCTGTATAACAGATATGAAAAATGCAGGCTGCTGGCCGAAGGTAAATTCTGTGGAGACATGCAGCAATCAGAAATGCATTATACTTTAATAGGCAAATTATAATGTCATCAATAACGGTTCACTTCTGCAAATTAGGCCAGATTGCTTTCACGGCAAATGCAAAACACATACTGAAGTCCATGCAAAACCGTAACCCACGCAGACTTGAGCACAATTCTACCCAAGTCTGAAAAAAACACCAATTTGAATTGCATTCGGCAGCACTAGTTGCACAGAAATTACACATTAGTGTTTTAAAATGCACTTGTGGTTTTATCAATAAGATCTGGCATGTGAAATCTTGTCCCGCTCACCTTGCCTGCTGAACTCATCAGCTTCATGGTGCACCACGTCTTTGACCCGGCTGCCATAGGCCAATCTGGAGTCCTGGTCAAAAGCTTTGAGGGTCTCGCTGGAGCTGTAGGACTTGGGGTTGAGCTTGCCGTCCTCGCTGTCGGCTGAGGAGCTGGTGTACCGGCGCTCCGTGTCCCGTCTGGAGGTCAGAGAGCGGTAGGGTCTGCGTTCTTTCACTTCCATGGCAACCTTGTCTCTTTTCTCAACATCAAAGGGAGGAAAGAAGCCAGTTCAGTCTGTACGATTCTGCAAGAAGACACAGATTACAGACAAAAAAAGACATGGTTAGCACGAATTTTGCCTTTTGTAATCTGTTTTTTAAGCTAACCCTACAATTAAAACTTAAAAAGTTTGGCATCTGTAAATTTTTATAAGTCTCTTATGCTTTACAATTTAAAATAGCTCTTCTATGTTAGTATATTTTAAAATATAATTTATTCCTGCAAAGCTGAATTTTCAGCATCATTACTCCAGTCTTCAGTGTCACATGATCCTTCAGAAATCACTCAAATATGCTGATTTGATGCTCAAGAATTGATTTATTTATTTAGATATTTTTGAAAACAGTTGTACTGCATGATATTTTAAGAAATATTTAAGATATAATAAGATTTTTTTTTTCAATATTCTTTGATAAATAAAAAACTCTACTGTCACTTTTGAACTCACTGAATAAAATTATAATAAAATAATTACAACATAAAAATACAAAACAGCACTTGGTATTCACATTTAATCGTATCTCTTTATAGCATTTGATGCCCCAGATATTTTTGTGTGCCACTCAGTACGACATGCAGCTGAAAGCTTTTATTTATTTCTTTTTTGTGACAAGACCCTAAAGGACTATAGTTAAAAAAAGAAGATTTCTGGACAATCCTCTAAAATAGTTCTCCCAGCCGGCGTTAGCACTGCAGCATCTCGAAAAACAGGATCCATTTTGATAAAATGCAGCAGAACAAATCTTGTGGCAGTAAACTTCATGACTCAGATCCCCTCCCTCTGTTTTTAACATGCCTCTGAGATAAACGCTGCACTTACAGCAGATTTTTTTAAGTGGCAGGTGTCCTTCTGTTTGGTCTGCGGTTTATACACCCAATGCAACAATATACCCTTATGACTCCTTTCAAGAGTACCAAACTGCAGAATCCAAGACTCCGATAAAAGTGTTACTAAAAATTAAAATTCGTTCATCATTATGTTTCAGACCTGCATGACTTTCTTGGAGCATGTTTGGCAGAATGTTCAAGCTGCTCTTTTCCATATTTATAGTCTGTTTTAGTATTTTTTTCTTATATTTAAAGCTCTGTATATGACTTCAGAAAACTTAGAATACAATTTTTTTCATTGTGTACTTTTAGTAGCTAAACAATAAGAATCATCATCTATTTCAGTTGTATGGAAAAGAGCAGCTTGGACATTCTGCAAAATATCTCCTTTTGCATTTTATGGAACGAAGAAATTCACATGGAATGAAAATAAATAAAGATGAGTCACTTTTCATTTTTCGTTGCGTTAGTCCTTTAACACACAAAGAAAATGAATCTACATCACCGTCTGCCTCATTAATATTCCAGCCTCATCCTAAAATCCTCATTACAAAGCAAACAGCATTGTGAGAAACATTAGACCGTCACAATGCAAGCTTGTACGCAATAATGCACGCATCTCTGTGACTAAACGACACTTTGTAGCACGGTGCAAAAACAAAATGGCCGCGTGGAGAGAAATATATCGGTGTAGGCGCACCGTGCCACTGCAGGATCACGTGACCTGACATCAATTTACAGGTCCCCTGATTTTCCACAGACAGGATATCGCAAAGAACTGGAGCAGTGGAAGAGGTCTTAAACATGTCGACGTGGATTTATGAAGTTGATTAGAGGTTGGGTCATTGTTTCCTCTCAGGCGCACTTAAGATAGTGAGGCTCCTCTGCTTGATTCATTTCATTTCCTGGACTTCAGCTCAGATCCACATCAAGCGTTTCTGACAATACAAGGTTTACTATCTGTAATGGATTAAACCGCAGGCCGTGCAGTCTTCAGACATTTTAGACCAGCTTTTCATTCATCCACTGCATCTGCTGATGGAGTGTGCAATGTTGTGTTAAAACAGAATAAACAATAAAAAAAAAGAATCTTTCAGAAATTGTCACATTTCACCTCAAAATGAAAAGAATATATATACTTTGAACAAAGAAAATGCAGCCTATTTTCTGTCTTGTGACATTATTGTTATGACTATTGTCTTGAAAAGTTAAAAAAAAAAAACAACTCATTTTGAAGTATGAAGAAAAACAATGATACATGGCTTATATTGTATAATGCATTTGCAAAATAGAACTCTTAAGTACTTACCACGGTAGTTTGTTGTATTAAAATTATAGTACGATTATAGGTCATGTTACAATGATGAATAGAATCAAATACTTCAGTTTTATTTAAAAAAAATAATGAAAATATTTTTTTATATACATTACAGTAATGACAATGAGATTACAGCAATGACAACTATAGGAGATAATGCGTAATAGTAATGACAATAATTTAACAATTAAACAAACAATGAAAATTAAACATAATAGTTATGGCAAAATATAATTCTTAAGTAGAAATGTAAGTACTCTCCAATGTATTTTGATGTACTGGATTTAATTCTTTTTAATATAAATGAAAATAATTCAATTATTTTAAAATGTGGGGCTATATTTACCACAGAATTAAAATTCGTTTTCACATTACAGTAATTGGCATTCAAGTAACGTGGTACTGAAATTTTTTCCATAAAAAATGGTATATTATTTCAGTTAATTAATACAAGTATAGATAATGCTATAACGCTGAACTGAATTAAATATTTACATTGTATTTTCATTTTAAAAAATCTTTTACACTGCCCTCCAAAAGTTTGGAAACGCCCTAGAAAGTGCGGTTTTGGACAATATTGGCATAAATCCTTTTTAATTTGTGATAATTTTGCACTGATAAGGGACAACACAAACTACAAAAACATATTTTATTACATAAACAGTTTATACATAGAAAAAACTTAAATTTTCGATTCATCAAAATATCCACCATTAGCAGCTATTACAGCTCTGCATAATCTGGGCATCCGAGCTGTCAGTTTATTCAAACATTGACTTGATATATTACTCCAAGCCTCCTGAAGGATTGCCCAAAGATGATTCACACTGGTTGGACACTTCTTACGGACAGCTGGCAAAGGGGCATGTCTGACTTTGACATGTATATATTGCCATTATTATGTAATCAAAATGAAAATTATTATTGCTGGTCTTCAATGATAATGTCAAGTTACTTTAATGTACAGTATTTGCACCAAAAAATGATAAGGATTTATGCTGATATCGTCCAAAACCACACTTTGCCAGGGGTGTTTCCAAACTTTTGGAGGGCAGTGTATGTCTAGTCAGGATGAGTTTCATTAGTGTAACGTAAAAAAAACAAATTTTCATTAATGAACTTATTATGGGGGAAATGAAAATAATTTAAAAATTGCAAAATTTCTAAACAAACAAACAAACATATCATAATAGTTATGCAGGATGAATCTTCTTATGTAAAATATGTTTTTTTTTATTTTTTATTTTGAGGTTAAATATGAGCCTGGATAATGTTTTGTGAGATTGACCCGAGTCTCAGTCTCTATCTAAGCTGGTTAAAAAAAAAAAAAAAACGGAATCACAAGTCAACCAACGCATCAAAAATAGAAGGCTTAATCATAATGGAATTTGGTTCTAGATCCTCTTAAAGCAAAAAAAACAACAACAACAGTACGAGTGGGACAATATGGCGGACTCACTCTCAGCATTTCCCAGCAGATAAGCTCTTTAAGACCACTGTAATATAAATGTGTGGTGCTCCGTTAATAATCCACAGTAAACTATATCTAACCCCCCCTTAAACAGCCTCTTTATTGCCAAGCCCATTGTGGAGTCAGGGTCACCTTTTGTATGGACTGGCAGCTGAAAAGATGGCCGTGATTAATGACTTGGAGACCTCTGCTCCAGGACCTCCGCTGTGGACAAAAACTGCTTTTCTCCTAAAGACCCGCAAGAGCACTTCAGCTGCCGGGCCGGAATCTCCAAACCATTTGCTTTTAGGTTACTAATTTTTTTAGCATTTAGAAAGAGTCTTCTAGCTTATGCTAATTCATACAGAGACAAAAGAGCCTTTATGGCAGCACTCGAGGGGCTTTTGTTAAAGTGCATTGTCTTAATTTCCAAAAAGCCTCGGTTCAATGAAATCGCCACGTAGTGTGGAGATTCTGCACATATGCCGTGCTCCTGAATATCCGAGGTCTCGCGTGTACAATGGTGTACCTTTGGGGCCATGGGAACGCTTTCCGTCTTTTCAGCGAAGCAACAGCCGTCACTTACGCTTTGACAGCTGATGTCTAGTGCAAATACATATCTGTGAAAGGGAAGATGCGTTTGACTGACGGCTCTCTGTGAAGAACTTCAAGAGCAAAACTATTTTTGCTCTCTGTGTGTTTTTCTGTGATAGTGTGTTAAGCTGTATGAATAATCTGGAAGAATAAAAGTCAGAGACGTCGGCTCCCATCTAATCCCTAGAGCCCTGTGGTGGGCAAAAAAACAAGATATGACTAAAAAAGTTGACAAAAAGCCCAATTTCAGTCCTTGGATTTGCTGAACTGGTGCTCAGAATGTTAAAAGGACAAAATATATACAAGAGATGAATCAGAGAACTGCATATTACTTTTTTGTTACATTTACGGTTATCTACTGTACATTGTACTGTAAAAAAAAATTTACCCCATACTTTTTTGTATTTTTGCCTTAATGTATTCATGTTTTTGAAAGACATCAAGGCTACATTTATTTAATCAGAATTGAACAATTAAAAAAAAAAAAAAATATTTTACAATGTAATTTATTGCTTAAGAATCATTTCTTTGATGAATAAAAAGCGCAAAAGCATATATTTAAAATATAAATATTTTGTAATATATATTTTTTATAATTTGAATAATGTTTTTACTGTCACTTTTGATCAACTTAATGTGTCCTTTCTGAATTAAAGTATTAATCTTACTGATGGTAGTGTACATTAAATGTATGTGTTCTGATCAGCTGCACACTGAAAGTGAAAATGCAGAACAATGTGGCACAACAACAGCAAATCAAAACATCTTTGATCTTTAATATGCAGTTATGTGGAGCAGTAGGCGGGGCTACACATAAAACAATCAATATTCCACCTTATTAGCCTGTGGCCCAGTTCTCTGAACTCATTCACTGATCAATTTGCTTTTTTTAGAAATTTATGTACATTGTTAAAACTGCCAGTCTTATATATTGATCTTGGCAGCTTTATTTTGTAAGCAGCAATTGAACAAATAATTCGCTATTCTGAAGTATTCATGGGTTTAATGAAATGTTATTGAATTGTTTTTATCGAAAATGCGCCCTCTTGTTCAGGTTTTGCTTTGTTTCCTTTGATTTCCCTTCATTTTAAACACAGCTGCAGCAAAGCACTCTGGGGAAAGTAGCAAATAGTATATCCACAAAACAATCTGCTGCTCAGGTATCAGTTTCCTTATACATTCAATGCTATCGATCAGTCTGTATTCAAAAAATATTCTTGCACACCCTGTTTCCTGGTTTGGAGCCAAAAAAAGTATAAAAAGATAATGTGAAATAAAACAACAACACGGTATGGGTTGTTTCTGATAAGTGAATTTAGGTGACATTTTGACACCTCAACATATGGATCAGAAAAACAATGCATGTTTGAACATCTGCTATGGAGGAAGTAGAGTCTTGGTTAAATGTCATTAAAGTCAACATGAAATTGCATTCAAAATTCCTTTTTCTGCTGTAATAGTGTAAAGCATATTTATATAGAAATTGCAGTGAGAGACTTGAATTTATCCAATGGGAACTGATGAATGAGTATTAAATGTGGGTGTTTTATGCCAGACAGAAGTCAAACTTCTAATATGAGAAAGATTATGTTGGTAAGGTACTTTGATTTATGGGTGTTTCTTCAACTTTGTGAACTTTTATTTCCCAAAGGTTGGATTTTATTAAAACTAACAGATTTCAACTTTTTTTTCTTTAACAATAAGAACACATTAAATCTGCGTGAGAGAGATGCGAGCAGAATATTTTTGTGCATCATTTCTAAATAATCCTGTAACTCAATCATTAAACTAAATAATTTCTAAATTCTAGCATAATAGTGTGTATTTTGGATACATAAAATGACTAAGCAAGAGCAAAAATACTTAAAATGTCAGTTATTTCCACTACATAACACTATTAAATGCAATATACCATTTGAGACGTGGTGGAGAAAAGAGAATAAGTGTGAAAATATTATTTAATAGTGTGTATTTATGATACATAAAATTCTAGCTATGAAAATAGCCTTAAGAAAGTAGTCTGTAATTGTAAACTAAATACACTGACTTAAGAGTGGGATACATTGACTTGGATTTGGAAGAAAGAATATTTTTAGTGTTTAATTTCCAAACTGTAGATTTGAAGTGATGCAAAAGTATTTAATCATATGTAATATTTAATAGTTTGCATGGAGTGTACATAAAATGCTAGTTATGAAATAAGCCTTGGCAGGATAAAGTAGTTGACGATTTTATACAAAAATGTTTAAAAATGTCATTTCCATCACTGAAACATTATGAGATGTGGTAAAAATGACACTGTAATGGAAATTTTCATAGCTTTCAAAGGAAATGGTATTATCCTAAAATGGTTTATGGCTTATTAGTAAAAAGGAAATTAATACTATGGCGTAACATTTACTTCTCTCTAAAAATTAAAATATGCACTAACCAGTATAGCAGTTTAACATGAAAGAGCCCAAGACTCAGAGCATAGAGTCCCTACAGGGAGCAGGCAGGGCGGTGCGAGGTCCCAGGCCTGCTGGGGTATTATTCCAGCCCCATGTCCCAGACTGGTGGCTTATGGAGCCCTCCTACTGCAGCTGAGATGAAAGGGTGCCATCTATATGCAAATGTTTTCAGTCTATTCTTGCTACAATTAGTGTGTGTGACAGTGTGAAAGTGAAGCTATTGAGTTCTGAATGCCAGCGTGGTCATCTATCTGTTGAACTGTTAGCGCCTTGATTTGTCAACATTCTTAATACTCGCGCAGCTCAATTGTTTTTGCTGCTTAAATGGCACTGCATATTATATAGAAACCTGTCAGAGCATTACGCCAATCAACATGGTTTGCTGAACCACAACGCAGACACAAAAAAGAACATTTTTGGACTTATTTGGCACAGCTGGCAAACTAGCAAACAGGATCATTTTGCAACTGATTTATGACACATGGGACAAGACAGGCTCCTTAATGAATAAATGAATGAATAAAGGAATGGATGAAGGTTTTGCTGTTCAAGAAACATTTCTTAATATTATCAATGTTGAAAACAGTTGTGCTGCTTAACATGTTTGTGAAAAGTGTGATACTTTTTTCAGGATTCCTTGATGAATAGAAAGTATTAAACATATATATTTGTCGAAAACAATATAAAATTCTATATTGTCGCTTTTAATTAATTTCGTAAATATTAAAATAAATAAATAAGTAAATAATACTGACCCCAGACTTTTAATGAAGTGTAAGCAAGGAGCTATTTTTTGGGGGGTGGTGTCAATAATATTTTTGAAGAATTAGAGTAGAATCTACAAGGAATAGTTGAGAATTATGCATGCATACACAAAAGAAGATATTTTCAAGAATGTTGGTAACCAAATACAATGTAAGTCAATGGTGACCAGCAATTATTTGGTTACCAACATTCTTCAATATATCGTCTTTTGTGTTTAGCATAAGAAACAACTTTTTACAGATCTGGAATAACTTGAGGGCGATTAAATGATAACAGAAATTTCATTTTTGGGTGAACTATCCCTTTAAAAAATGATCTTCTGCGGTTTTAGTGGACTTCATCTATCACAGAGCGAGAAAGATCAGACAGAGAGAGCCAGCAGGTCTGCTCAAAGCTGACCCAATGGCACATGCTAACGCTGCAGGGGTCAGATCGATCAGGAAATTCCACCTGGGGAAAATAAAATGAAAATAGATGCAGCATGTCCTGCTGAAATTTAAGAGGCTTATATGAAATCAACCAGTGTTACTCAGGGGGTCAATAACCACATGACAAGAGTCATGAGCTAGAATTCAGAATTAATTCAGTTTCTAAAAAAATGACCAAAGATCAAAAGCTTCCTGAAGAACATTTAATTACTCACATGTTACAAAACAAGTCCAACAAAGCAAAATTGGCTCAAGCAATGTCATGGGTTTGGGGCGGGACTATCTGTTTGTGTAACCAATGGCAGACAGATGGAATGTTTGAAGAAACCATTTTGGGGAGAAGAAAAATATCCAATTCTAAAGTTAGTGGCACAAAGACACATTTCACCTCAAAGGATCCTCAGAAATGTAAAGTTGGAAGAAAAACAAGTGCGAGGATGTTCTTATCAAAGCTTACCTTGGAAATTCATGTATTGGCATTTCACAAACTATAAAGAGAATAAATCAAGCCCTAAACTGACGTTGCACCGATATCCTTCATGCTAGTGCAAGTTAACAAGCTTGTTTACAACCCGCGTTCAGTTTTTGAGGTCCTCCTACTCAACATCACTTACAGGCGAACAATAGCGGTGTTGGAGCCCGCGAGTAGGTTCACAATTGTGTCCCTGCAGGTTTTAAAGTGTGCTCAAAGCTGCAGGCGAGCACCCCTCACTCCTTTCACGGAGCTTCATTCACATGCCTGTCCTGTTCTCAAAAGCCTGCTGGGTCAACAGAAAGGTTTGCTTTCAATGGGCGAGAGTGAGAAGTTTATTGGCGCGGGGGCTGTTATTGATGTGTGCATGCGTGTGCGAAAGAGACCGTCTCCTTCTGGGATCAAAAAGGGAACCCAGCTAGCATTTAGAGCGGAGTGGGTAAAAGCTTCAAGGTAAAGCAAAGTAGCCCAGGAATCTTCTATTTGCAAATCGCTGGGACGCGAAGGTTTCAAGGCGACGGGACACTAAGTTTGCTTCGGTAAATAACCAGCTTTCTGAAATGGGTTTGGGAATTTAAATGCATTTATTCGCTTTCTGTGCAAACGAACCTCCCTGACCTTGACCATGAGCTACGAAAATGTCTGACTGTCGCTGTATCAGAGCGATCCTTAAAAACGCTGCTTATCCATTAATAACACAACAGTGAAAGACTAAATCATTTTCATGAGGTGACAAAGTCATAAAAACTCCAGTGGAAGGGATGTCAGTGGAAACGGAGAGAATTGGCTAATGTGTGGGGTTACGTATAGTGTGTGTGTGTGTGTGTGTATGGGTTAACACAACCTGAGAGATGCTCAAACATCACAGAACATCACGGATCGCGTCTATGACCGTAGGAAATACATCATCTTGACTGGATCCTTGAAGAGCCAATGAGCCAAGAAGTGAATTAGGGGCAAAATAAATAAGGGCTATGAGAGTGTGAGTGGATGAAATCAACCTTAGGTCTGGAAAACAAAACTACATTTTTACATTTTCTGAAGGAAACGCAAAGGGTTCTGTTCAAAAACCCACCGTGAATAAAGTGTTGGGTGGGTGCCAGTGTTCTTTTTCCATTTCAAAGGTGTTCTTGTGCTGTCAGCATGTTAATTCAGTTGCTAAGGTGTTTTGGGTGGTTGTTAGGTAGCCAAAGTATGTTGGACTAGGAGTGCAACTTTAATACAATTGACAATTGATTTCTTTATTTTATTTTAAAGTCGCGATGAAACGGAAGTAGCGACAAATCTTTTCAATGACTTTTCATATTGACCAACGCATGTCTGTCTTTAAAACTGTTTATTTGATACATTTTTGAAAATGTACTTAAATGTAACAATAAATAATAAAATTAATGAATCATCTGCATCAACATCTGGACAAGGCTTTTTTTGTTGTTGTTTTTGTTTTTTTGCAACTGTTATTTAAAAATTAACTATGGAAAATAATGTCAATTTTAAATTTTATTTATATATATATATATATATATATATATATATATATATATATATATATATTATATTTGCTCGAACATCACGGATCGTGTCTATGACCGTAGGAAATACCAACTTGTCTTATATATATATATATATATATATATATATATATATATATATATATACATACATACATACATACATATGCAATTAAGAAATTAATTATGGGCATTATTTAATGTATGTTATTGTTATATTTAACTATCATTTTAAACATGAAATAGATAGTTACACTACATTTTACGGTGCCCTTGTTAATGTGTAATTATACCATTAAGTACAGAGTAATATGTAATACAGTAATAACAACATGTACTTACTAAAGAGTTAGGGTTAGAATTATGGTTTGGTTTAGGGTTACTGCATGCAATTACGCATACATTTCTGTTATTACCATAGTAAGTACATGTAATGTGTAACAAAGACGCTACAAAATACAGTAGAGTGTTATACCAACAGTTTTAAATATCTATTTGTCTTTTTTTTTTTTTTTTTTTTTTTTTTACTTGTAAATGGTGTTTCAAGTAGTCCATACAAAAGAGCCCTTCCTGAGTCATATTGCGGTCTCTAGATACAGCTCAGCTCTTCCTTCAGAGTAAATCTAGGGGATTTTAGCCTGTTTTATTGTCTGCCAGGTGAATATCCTTCATGTCTGCAGCATAAGAAAAGAAAGTTGAAGGTATGAGCAGTCATACACAAGTGATGCCTGTCTGAGCATGCACCACAGCTGAAGCAAAGAAAATGACTGGCATTGTTGCAGTGGTTGCAGGGACAGGTGGGTGTTCTGTGCCACTCCGGCTCATTAGCGAGTGATTACTGCTCATTACGCCCCTACGGCCAGGCTTGGCTTGATTTATAACACCGGAAGGGTTGAGAGCAATCTTAATACTCGCTTAAGCAATAATCAACTGCTTATAATCCCTCAGCACTAAGCCCAGAATCCCTAAACTCCAAACGTGTTGACTTAACGCAGCCGGAGCCATGAGAAGGAAACGTGGCCGTCGCACTGCCGCCCAACTCCACTATTCTCAGAAAAATCACTAAAGCAGACAAGCTCGCTCACGTTCGCTTTCTCTGTCGCTTCCTTCTCACGTTCAGTCACGGCAGATCTTGTACAGGACGATGAAAGAAGTGTTTTACGCTAAAGGGAAAGAGCGCCGAATATTTTTTGCTTCACACTAGCGTGTTTTAAAAATACTTCACTCCTTCCTTGAGGTGGAAATGATTTGGCAGTGATGGGACCATCAAATGCCTTTGTGTCTTCCTGCATGGCAAGCCAAGGCTGTGTTGTCTCGTGTTGTGCGCTATTATTTTTTTTTTTTGCAGTGTGGCATCATGTGTTTTTTCAGTGCACCGCTTGAAGCTGGAGGGCTGAGTGGTTGTGGTTGTGTGTGTGTGACAGGAAGTAGATGATGAGGAGGACATGAGGACAGACCTGCCGTTACACATAACGCAAACGGCCATGACAAAACCAAAGAGATGTACTGCACGATTCATGCTCGCAAAACATAAAATGGCCTCTGTAATAGCAAGGAACATTTCCAATTATTAATTATTATATGAATAACAGTTATTTTTTTTTTTTTCTATGACATAGTTATAACAAGTAGTGTCATAAATAAATTAATAATAACTAGTGCTGTCAAACAATTAATCGCGATTAATCACACCCAGAATAAAGGTTTTTGTTTAAATAATGTATGTACTGTATGTGTACTGTGTATATTTATTTTGTATATAAATACACACAAATGCATGTGTATATTTCAGAAAAATGTTATTTTTATATATTATATATATTTATTTACAATATAAATTATATGAATATAAATATAGACATGTAAATACATGTAAATATATATTTAATATTTATATTAGGTGTATGTGTGTGTGTGTGTGTGTGTGTGTGTGTGTATGTACTATATTTTTTTGGTTATCTATATTTACATTGGTTATCTATATTTTTGTATATAGAAATATATTATATTAGCTCATATATAAAAAGTGGTCACCCAGTGGTCCACCAGAGTGATTATGTGTGTCCCTCCAACTTGTGTATTTTTAAACTCCAGAATCTGTTTTTTGGCACTTCATTTCAGCGTATGACAGCTGTTTTATCAATTCAGAGTAAAGCATCTCTCAGTGATGACTACTTTCAAACTCAGAAATACTGCAAATTTTTAAGGCCATCAAGACCATCTCAAGGGAGTCTGGCATACAATGCAAAAAATAGCAAATAAATAAAATCCAACCAAATAGCTTTATTTAGATTATCATTAATAACACTGACCTCGTTAAGGCAAAAATAACTCGTCAGACTTCCAAATGTCTGTCTGTTTTCCGAAAGAAAGCTGATTGGAATGAATCCCTGGAAAGAGGGTCATAATTTAGCTTTCTGTGAATTATCTTTGCTGAGTAATTCTTTGTAGTCAGTGATGCTGAAACCCAGATATGTCAAGTAGTCAGCTAAAGACGGTTTGCTCGCCAGGCTAAGCGTTAAATACATCGAAAGTCAACAGTATGAATGCTAATGTTTGTGATTGGTTCAATTTGCATGGATTATCCAACATCTTTCTTAAAACAAATTATTGGTCTTATTGTGAATAATTCAGCACTGCACATTATTTCAAAGTACAAGAACATCGTAGTAATCTTTCATCGAAATGTAAAACCTTGCTTTGTCTCTGAAACGACTTTCCTTTTCTGATGATATCATCAAGGCCTCTGTCACAGAGGCCACGCCCTGCTAGCTATCCATTCATTTCAATGGATGAAATCAAGTCTCTTCCAACACCACCTTCTTGGGATGTATTTTTGAGTGCAACAGACTACTGAACATTATGTAAATAAAACAGGTTGTGAATGCCGTTTCATGTACTGTCAGTATAACAATATGTATATAAATAACCAAGGCTGAATTCCCCAGCCAGCATCCTGAATGACACATGATTGCACTAAAATCTGAACCATGTGAGCAAACATCCTCCCCCCTGACACTCGACAGGATTCGGTCTGATTTAAGGTGGGGATAAAACATCAAATCTCTACGCGGCTTACCCCAACCACTGGGCGACAATTTCAAACCCTGCCAGCCAGAAAGCTCTTTATGGAGATCTTTTCAACCACTGCATGCACCCACACACATTTACACGCACACACAGTTTGAACAAAATACTACTTCGATATAGCCAGGGGTGTCATGCAATACTTTTTTGAGGGGGCACTCGCTGCCAGTGCTGGCCACCTTGAAAAAAAAAAAAAAAGAAAAAGAAATAAAAAGAAGGGAAGGAAGGAAGGACGGAAGAAAAATTATATAAAATATTACCAATATTAATACTATAAATAATTATATATATATATATATATATATCATGAATAATATAAATTATATTAACATTAGTAATAGTAGTGTTGGTAATAATAATAATAATAATAATAATAATAATAATAATAATATATTTGATATTGTCATTAAACATGCTTACAATTATGACATGAATATTATTAGTAGTTACTTGTATTATTAGTGGTAGTAGATCATTTAAGTAATTATTCTTATTCACAAATAATATTAACAACAAAATAATAAAAATAATAATAATAATAAATTGGGGTGTTGAAAGAATAAATGATTCTTTGGGATGAAATGCATTTGTCCGTGTTTCACTCCATCTCGAATCGCACTTACAGAAAGCGCTCGAGAAACACTATCTCTTCCGCGGCTCGGTACCCTTTCAACTCGTTTTTTTTTTTTTTTTTTAGTAAGAGCAAGCGACTGTACGACATTCATGTTACATGATTTCGCTAATTTTTACGTATGAGTGTGACAGCGCACCGCATTAAAAGAAATGATCATTCATGTTTTCATAACCGCTGGCCAAATTCAAAAACGAAACTAAAATTAAAACATCTTTGAGAGCAAGGGGGCCCCCTGGTGTTTCGGGGGCCCCCTGGTGTTTCGGGGGCCCTTGCGTATTCTGTGTATAGGGAGGATCAGCTCTGGTAGTAGTAGTGGTAGTAGTAGTAGTAGTGGTAGTGGTAGTGGTAGTGGTGGTAGTAGTAGTAGTAGTAGTAGTAGTAGTAGTAGTAGTAGTAGTGGTGGTGGTAGTAGTAGTTGTAGTGGTAGTTGTAGTTGTAGTAGTAGTAGTGGTATTTGTAGTAGTGGTAGTAGCAGCAGTAGTAGTGGTAGTAGCAGCAGTAGTAGTAGTAGTGGTAGTTGTAATGGTAGTTGTAGTTGTTAGTGGTAGTGGTGGTGGTGGTGGTAGTGGTAGTGGTAGTGGTGGTAGCAGTAATAGTAGTAGTAGTAGTAGTAGTAGTAGTAGTAGTAGTAGTAGAAGTATTCAGTGGTAGCAGTGCTAAAATACATTAAATACAAATAATAATGCTACCAATAAATTATTATTATTATTATTAATACATTAGTAGCAGTAGTTGTAGATCATTTAAGTATTTTTATTAATAATAATAATAATAATAATAATAATAATAGAAATTTTCTCTTGGGGAAAAAACTGCAGATGCAAAGTTCTGTTAGGAATTTATTGCAATTTAACCTAACAGTAAGTGATAAACATTACCAGGCAATCTGAGTAAGTTATCTGAACTTGTTTTGCAGAAGTTTTGGGGTAATAGCGGGTGGTATTTCCATGAGAATACAAGTGTGTTTGGGGCATTCAATGACAACAGCACAGTGCCAGTTTTCTGCTCTCTTTCATCACAATGATAAAATACGGGCCGGGAGCTCTGCCCCAAATTTTCTCAACTGCATCTGCCCTGAAAGCAGACAGGCAAACAGACGCCTCACAGTGACAGTTTGATATACTACCCAGTGTCAGGTTTCCCCAAGTAATGAAAAGGCAAGCTGAAAATTGAGTCTGTACACCTGTATTTTCATGTCTACTTTTTTTCTACAAAGAGAGAGAGAAAAAAAAAAAAAACACATTTTACTGCATTCAGGGATCTCCAGAGATTTTTTCTGATTTTTGATTTTTTCAAAATACAACACCAGGATGTGTTATGTGTGACAGTGCTGTCTAGTATCTTGTTGTTAATTTGAGCCATAGTTTGAACGTAAATATAAATTTATATGCGATCAACTGATATGTTTTTGTGTTACTAATAACTAGAGCACATTGCATATAAGTTTTGGCTGGTAAGCACATGGATGGTAAGGTAAGATGGTAAGTTTTTGAAATAAGTCTCACCGAGCTTGCCTTTATTTGAACAAAATACAGTAAAACAGTTATATACTGATATATTCTAATTTAAAATAACAGTTCTCTATCTGAATATACTTTATGTTTAGCCATTACTCCAGTCTTCACTGTCACATGATCCATTAAAAATCATTCTGATATGCTGATTTGCCACTCAAGAAACAATTCTAATTATCAGTGCAGAAGCCAATTGCTTAACATTTTTGTATTTTATATTAAGCAATATTAAGCGACATCCATTGAATCATGAAAAATATTTTAATATTCTTCATCATTCATTGATGAATGAGTTCAAAACCAAAACATTTATTTGAAATGTAAATATTTTGCAACATTATAAATGTCACTTTTGATCAAATGCAAAATGCATTTTTTATACAATATTTCCTATTTGTTTATGATTATCTTAAAAAGTAAAGCTTCTCACAGCATAACTGACAGGGGATCCAAGTATTGCACCAAAATGTAAAAACTGTCCTTGGATAGATGCAAAAACACAAAATCTTAAGCACACAATGGCCAACTCATGATTGTTTGCTGAGCTTGATAAAGTAAGAGCCTTATACCTTCTCTATGAAACTATTACTGCAGCAGCTCAGATGGAACATCAGAAATCGGAGAAACAGTACTCCTAGGCCTCTGTACACTCATCTTCCTCAAGGGTGCTGTCTGAGTCATTTCCCCATTTCAATCTAACCTCAGATACATTCATCCTCAAAGACAACTCAGCTTTAGGTGGGCCAAATCCATCAACAACATCATGAATGCAGGATAAAGATAATCTAGAAAAAAAAATGCAAAAATTAGTCGTGATTAATTGCATCCAAAATAAAAGTTTTTGCATACATAATATGTGTGTATACTGTGTGTATTTATTATGTATATATAAAGACACACACATACAGTGTACATTTAGAAAATATTTACATGTATATATTTATATTCATATAATTTATATTATATATAAATATATTTAATATATAAACAACATTTTTTCTTAAATATATACATGTATGTGCATTTATACATACATAATAAATATACACAGTATACACACATTTTATGTATGCAAAAACTTATTCTGAATGTGATTAATCGCGATTAATCATTTATAATGCTACAAAATATTTCTATCATTTCAATTTAATGCATCATTGCTTAAAGTAAATAATTTCTTAATTATTTAAAAAAAAAATAGTGAAAAATATTGGTAGTGTAATAGTGCACAGCTAACATAAATGACTTACTTCTGTGGATTAGGAAAGAAAAAAAAAATAAAGTAAAAAATCGACTATTTTTGTTTATAAAATGAAAGTCAGTGGGGTCCAAAACAAGTCCATTGGCTACCAAAAAATAAATAAATAAAAATGTTTTTGCTCTCCCTCAGTTTTGCACATCATGTGACAAATGTTATTTTTGCAGACTAAAATTTTAAGCCATCTCAGTCAAAGGAAATTCTATAAAACTGAATGAATATGACAAGACAGTGACTACATTTAAAGGACATTTTTAAAACACTGACTGGGAGCATGACGTTTGCTGTCTTTGTAAAAATGCTCAGCAAGATAATTGTCTTGGAATTGAATTATGGGATATAATAAGGATGCCAAAGACAGAAAGCACATATGCTGCTTTCATCCTTTTATGCTGGGCATCTGCTGTAACTAAAATAAGATTTCAAAAAGCCAAACAATAACAAGATATGACAAAGCATGACGTTCCACATGTCTGAAAATGGAATGAGTCCGCAGTGAAGCTGTTCAATGGAACAGGCTAATGTCTTTTCAATGGCCCAGCTATGACATCACAATCTAAACCAAACGGATTACGGTATTAAGCGCCGCACAGGATGATTGGCAGTCGAGCACGTTCTCGATTTAATAACAACTATCATTACCGCCATAAAGAGCATGGTTGTTCAACCACTCTGGCAAAAACGAGACAGAGATTGCCTTGTCTGTCTCTTTCTTTAGGGCTTCATTATGGACCCGTGACAGTGAGACGTCCTTTCAACCGCCAGGTCAGCGCACTGTATCTTTTATATATTAATCTAATTCCACCGGCAAATTAGGATTGATCACTGCAGCTCTGGGCCACAGTCATCATCCAGGATCTAATCAGAGCATAGAGGTTTGGAGAGGGGCGCTGGCTGGGTTGCAACGCTCCATAAATATAAAACATATGAAAAGCGGTGAGCGGCCGTAACACCGAGAGTGAAATCCGATTAGTCCCCCCTCTCTCCACAGGTGTGCTTTCAGTCCGCCGCTTAACAGCCTGGCAGCAGCCTGCAAGCACGCCACGCTAACACTTTCCCCATCTATTGTTCGTCTCCAGCAGGGGCTACAGGCTCCGTATGCGGCCTGACGGATGTGAGCGAGAGGTCTCGCTTAGCGGGCTTATATGGGAGAATAGGACAGAAGGATTTACTGGGAGCATGAGCTTTCTTGAGCGTTTTGGTCAAAAATTATTCTGAATTAACACAACACAATCTCATTTTCTCAGCCGGTAGGTTGTGACCCAAAGATGACCCTAATAAAAAAAATAAATAAAAAAAAAATAAAAAATCATAGTGCTAAATACAAACAGTAAAATGCAGTGAAGCATATACACTAGTACCATTCAAAAATTTGGGGTTGGTAATTTTTTTCTTCTTTTTATATATATATTTTTAAAGCAGCCCATTATGCTCACTAAGGCTGCATTTAAAAAAAAAAAAATCAGAAACATAGTAAAAACAGAAATATTGTGAAATATTACATTACAATAACTGTTATGTATTTTAATATTTTTTTAAATGTAATTTATTTATGTGATGCAAATTATTACTCCAGTCTTCAGTGTCATATCATCCTTTAGAAATCATTCTAATATGCTGATTTACTGCTCAATAAATGTTTATTATTATTATTATTATTATTATTATCATCATCATCATCAATGTTGGAATATTAGCAATGCTTCATATTTTTTTTGTGAAAATGGAAAAACTTTTTTTTTTTTATGATTCTTTGATAATTATAAAGTAAAACTTTCTAAAAAAACTTTTGAAACATTATAAATATCTTTATGGTCACTTTTGTACAATTGAATGCATACGTGCTGAATAAAATAATTAATTAAAGAAAAAAAAATTATAATTACTGGCTCCAAACTTTTAAATGGTAAAGTAAAAAAAACGATACACAAAAAAAAAATAAAAAAAATAATAATAATAATAATTTCAAGCCAGAATGACTTTTTTCTTCTGTGGAACACAAATAAATCTATATTTTTGGTCCTTACAATGAAAGTCATTGGGGTCCAAAACAAATCCACTGACTTTCATGGTATGGGGGGGGGGTCTAAAATTAACATTAAAATAAAAAAAAATAAAATCTAAGAATATCTTCTTTTGCGTATAATATAGACATACAGGTTTGAAACAACACAAGAGTTAGTAAATTACAGAATTTATTAATTTAAATTTTAAATGAACTACCCCTTTAAGACAAAAATAGCCTTTTTTTACTCTTAAGAGAACAAAAACACTGGCTGATGTGGTCATCTGGTCGGCATTTCGCAAGGGTGCAGGGTGTGCTGAGTTGACCGTTTTATTGTTATCGTGCTTGCGTCTGAAAGTTAATGGAGCGGAAAAATGATTGAAAATAAAATGATTAGAGGACTCCTAAAGGGACGAGTGAAGTGAGATGGAGAGGGTGTTAATGATAAACACACACTCATTTATCTGCAGTGTTGTATAGCTGAAGTCCGACTCTAATTAATCAGTGCTGATCTGTGCCAGATTCTAGCTATGGGAAGCTGTTGCTGTCAACCTTCAATCCACAAAACACATTTCCAATAAAGTCTCTTGCAGTATTACCGTTAAGAGGGATCAAATGTAATGCACATCAGATCTCTGCGACCTGAGAGAGGCCTGCGAAACTGTGGCAGGTGGGAATTCACTGCTGTCTTTGAGATTCTAAGTGGTGATGAAAATCCCACTCGCTCTTCGACGGCAGTTAGCGATAGTGACCACGTTCAAAATGCCATCAAACCTGCTAAATGTATCGCCCAGAGATCTCGAAAACCTACCGCCAACTCATACGCTTATGTGATAAGCTGGCAACAGAGCCCAAAGCCCTTTGGATAGCCTAGAGCCTGCAAGAAAGCCAAATATGTGGCCACCGGCCCCTTGATAGAACTGGCAATGGTCATCTTAACAAGCAACACATTTTCCTTACAATCCAACAGCTAGGATAAAATTGTCTTGTGGCTATTATGGCCTATTTTCACCTCAGAGAAATTGTTTGTATATATGATACATACTGTATGAAATACAATAACAATTGTTAGACAAAGTTGTGATTACAGGAAATTGTAATTCATTGTAATTCTGAGAAATAAAGTAACAGTTATGAAAAATTGTAAGAATTAATCAACATTGCTGTAGGTAAAGTCACAAAGTGGAAAAGTGACGAAGTCGCAATTAAAAGATATAGTCACAATTGCAAAAAAAAAAAAATCACGATTGTGAGTAGTCGTCTTAACATGTAGGACAAAGCCATAATCATGACAAAGACATAATTACAGGAAATAAAGTTGCAATCGCAAACTATAAAATGTATTTACAAGAAACAAGAAAAATTCACAATTACGAGAAATTAAGCTGCATTTATGAGAAAGTCAAAATAGTCGCAGTTGTGAGATATTAAGTCATAACTATAGAAACATAGTGACAACTACAAGAAATAAAGCTGCAATTACAAGAAATGAAGTCAAAACTGTAAGATGCCATTATAAGAAATACAGTCACGATTACATTTACGTTTTTAATGGCAAGTGGGCACTGGTAAAAAAAAAAACGGTAAAATTACAGCTTACCAATGCAACTGGTAGAATTGTACTTGGTCTTAGAGACGTCATTTTACACATTTACTATTTACTGCACACTTTTACTATAAAAAAAAACACCTCTTAAAAATTAGATGCAAAAAACGAGCATTTCTATGCCCCCGGCTATCAAAGTATCACAGCTTTCTGATTAACTTCGCCCACTTCAGTTCTACATTTTTACATTGCACGGTGGGGATCAAGTCTAACATGGCGACATCTGAGAGGATTGTGTAAATCAGTATAACGCAGAAAGACTCTCTTGGGATGATTCACAACTAAACATAGCATACTGTAACTAAAGCACCTGCTTATAATTACATAGCGGAGGACAGAAGCAAATAAAAAACAAGCTGTCTATCACTTTACGAATACAGCGTAAAAAAGGGACCTCCAACACCCATTTTTCCTCCTCCCTGAGCAATTTGAGATCTACATAGTTGTAAAATTAATTTGGCCAAAGCGCATTAATCAATTGCAGCAGAACTGTGCCGACTCAGTCCATAAATGAGTATGCAAGGTGCAAATGCAGAGGCTCATTTATACACAGTAAAGCATAACTCACTCGTGGCACACCAAGTTATTAAGTAGGGGGGCCCCGCTCTAACTCCTAAGGGTGTCCTTTCTCTACACCCCCCGAAAGCCGACTGATTACTACCGAGCAGAGGAAGCCAGTTATGAGCCTGAATCCCATGGCTATACTTTGCATTAATTAGCGTGTTCACTATAGCCCTTGAAGACCCTCTAGCCCCTTCACGCTCTTTAGACACATTTACTGTTTAAAAAAATTGCTTTGCGCAGTGTAGGGGCCCGTTAAGATTTCAGTTCTCGTAAACGGTGTAATTGCGATGCAACCAATTATACACCAGCTGAAGCAAAACCTGTAGGTTTCAATTTGTATTTAGGCCTGGGAAATTAAAACGGGAACTTCTTTAGGGGTGGGTTTTAATAAAATCTACTAAAAGCAAGCAAGTGCACAGAGATGTAAATTCAAGGAACCCTTAAAGAACCACAATACCGCCAAATCATAAGATTCTACCTCACCAGAGGTGCAGATAGAAGACTTACAAAGGTAAGCCTCTCTTAAATGGGGACAAAGAGAAGGATGGAAGGACAAAAAGGTTTTTCAAGGGTGTTCATTGTCTTGCCCAAAGTGGGGTCATGAGTGGGCCACGGAGAGCACGGTTGCTCTCTCAGAGGGCTTTCACTCAACATACTACACCAACATCTCTTCGACACAAAGAGGACCTTCATCTTTCCAGCGTTCATATGCACCTCCAACATGCTACCTTTACAAACTGCTTTTAAGATCTCGGAAAGGAATACATCTCTACAAAGGCAGTTCGTAGCATCCATATTTGTCAAGCTTGAAATAGGACAAATACACAGCAAATCTACTATGAAAGAAGTTCTTAAGACTTTTACCACTATATTACAAGTTTAAGTAATACGATAGCTTTTTGTGAGGAATGGGCTGACATTATATTCATTTTTTTTAAATAAAATAAAAATCCTGTGTAACCCCCTAAAACATGTAATTGTGTATATATGTTTATTGTATTTGAGATGTAAAATTACAGTTGTGACAAAGTTGTAATTTAAAAAAAAAAAAAAAAAAATTATTAGAAACAGTGGCCGTTATTAAAAATTGCGAGAAAAAGTGAAGTACAGAAGTTACAAGAAATTAAGTCATAATTACAGGATGCTGAGTTACAATTTCATAAAAGTCGCAATTAAAGGAAATAAGGTTACAATTACGAAGAATATGGAGAAAACAAAACAAAACACAAAATAAAATAAAATAAAATAAAATAAAATAAAATAAAATAAAATAAAACAAAACAAAATAAAATAAAACAAACAAAACAAAAAATAGCTTGAATGACTCAGCATATTTTTAAATTCTGAATTTTTTGCAGTTTTGGGGGGCATAAAGTTCAAAATAGCGGAGTGGTACAACTGGCTCATTAAAAAGATTAAACAAATTTTGGTAGAATCTTAAAAAAAAATAATATTAATATTCCAAGTCAACAGTTTGAGAGACAAACATTTCTTCATCTTTTCATATTTGTCATTGATTCAGCTCTAAAATCTCGTTGAACAGAATAAAATGAGCCAAAACGGTTCGGTTGAAAAACACGAGGGAAAGTAAATAATGGCTTCTTTACAGAACTCTTACTTTGCAGTCACCAAACGCACTTTACTGAGAGACTCATCATTAGCAAAAGTGAATTTCTTCGCATGTAAACAAGAAACCCAAGTGGGATGGATGGGCTTAGGTGTAAGAAATGTCTAAAAAAAGGCAGAGGCCTGTACAAACAACTCTTAATTAAGGTGTGCACGATCGGGAGTCTGTGCGGAGGCTGGCCGGGCGTTCCAGATGGCAGGTTGTTATTTCACCGTGCCCTGCTAATGCAGCAGGATGCGACGGCGGTAACCTGAGCCGTCCCCAGGGGCCCCTTCGCTTCTCAGCACAGTTGTGGAATCAGGGCCAGCGCTGCCGCCATTGTCACGGGAGCACATCTAGCACCTTCCTGCTGCGGAGCGTCGCCCACCGCCGGCCTGGTGTTAGCTAAGGGCAACACAGGAATACAAAATGTTAACAGCCATGCTTCTGTTAACAAGTCGCTCCAGCTCACTAGCGGTTTCAATAGAAGGGGGTGGAGGGGGGCGTACACATCCCTGAGGAAAGGGGAGAGAGAGCTACTAATCATCCTGACACAGGATAACACGCCTCACGCTAGCTACATGCACTCTTGCTAGTTAACGGCGCGAGAAAATGAAGGAATTTTATGTTCAGAACGGTTGCTAGGTTGATTGATTGACGATATTAGCATCATGATTACACAGTTTTATGCTGTGGTCTAAAACAACATGTGGGTATGATTACATGATTACAATAAACACCACATGTTTTCACTAGTAGGACAGAAACATATTTTGTGTTGTTTTTAAAGCAAAAGGAAAAAAAAAAAAAAAAAAGTCATACGTAGTACGGGTATATTTGTAGCAATAGCCAAAAATGCATTGTATGGGTCAAAATTATCGATTTTTCTTTTATGTCAAAAATAATTAGGATATTAAGTAAAGATCATGTTCCATGAAGATACTTTGTACATTTTCTAAATATATCAAAACTTAATTTTTTATTAGTAATATGCATTGCTAAGACCTTCATTTGGACAACTTCAAAGGCGATTTTCTCAATATTTTGATTTTTTGCACCCTCAGATTCCAGATTTTCAAATAGTTGTATCTCGGCCAAATATTGTCCTATCATAACAAACCATACATCAATGGAAAGCCAATTTATTCAGGTTTCAGGTATAAATCATGACTGGTTTTGTGGTCCAGGGTCACATTTACTTTCAATGCTGTTGAGATATTGTACATTAGTCCTAAGAATTTGAAATATTTGTCTTGGAAATAGTACATTTTTTACTTTAAAATAGATCCGTTTATTTATCCTCTACTTTATCACCAATGTGCTCAAATCAACTAAATACTGAATCCAGACTGAAATCAGGAATATGATATGCTGATTAATTGGCCAAATTAAAATTTGAATTTTAATTCAATATCTTCTGAAAGCAGATTATTATTGTTGCAGACCGAAGCTTTAGACAGCGATATATTATTGGTTTTAATTTCAATATGAATGAAGATTGGAGCATGTCAGAGATTTATAAGATTATGTGTCAGATTTTCTTCAACCAGTAGAGCTTACAGTCAGTTTGAAACCATTCTGTATTCTCAATTTATTCTTAATCAAAGCTGAATGCTAGATTTGGCAATATTTGTAATAAATATCTGACATAGAAAAACCTCATGTTATTGTATCTGACCCATATTAAGCGATAGGCAAGAAAAACAAGAAAAAGCAAAGAAAATCTCTTATAGGGAGGTTGCATAATGAAAACTGAGCAAATCTAAAATAACTCCGTACATATATTTTCCAAGTCCTTGTTTAGCAATAAAAAGGCAAATAAAGTGTACATGAGATAAATGAAAAATATTTTAGCAAAATTTTTAATCTAGTTTTAAGTTCCTAGAAATGTAATATTTCAATGGTCTAAATGTTTTGAATATAATTTATACCATTTTAAGTAATATGTTATGTGATGCAACCAAAAGTAAAAAGAAATATGTTATAATTACTCCTTAAATATATTTAAGCAAACACATCTTTATTTTTTTAAGTTTTTTTTTTTAAAGTTATAATAAATAAAAGGTATTTTTCACAAATATTATGAATTATTCATTCATTCATTAATATATTTTTGCAAACAAAGATCAATGTTATTGTGAGTCGCACCAAATAACTATGTATAAAAGTAAATGTTTTACTTTAATTAAAAACATGTTCGTCATAAAAGAGTTGCATTCAAGTGATTGTATGAAGTGAATTTTTGATGCATTTTTGTATTAAATTAACAGATTTGGGGAAAAATGGTTGAAAGATTTAACAAATGTTACAAGCAAAGATGTCTCTTTGTAGAATGTTTGTCTTTACTGATCCTATATCACTATATTGTGCAGCACTGAGAATTGCATAACCATCACGCCTCTGAAGTAAACCCATGCACACAGACTTATTGTTGTGCCAATTCTGTAACACTTGAAAAATATGATTTTCCCTAGCCAGCATTCATAGCCTGACCTTGAATGCTTGTTTTCTATTAAGAGCGACACTTGTGCATTCATCCACGTGTCAGATCTACACAAGACTGTACTGCATAAACTGTACAGCTCGCATTCTAGAAAACCCACATGCCACAGCAAAGAATATGCAGTTCTATGAAGTGAAGTCTTATTTTACAAGGTTAAATGTCTGCAGAGTATTGACAACAAATTGAGAAAAATGTCCGCCATAATCCCAATAGCCAGTGGAAAATAATTGTACATTCATGTTTCCTAGTTTCTTCAGCGAACAAAAGACTCAAGGAAAATAGCAAATGAATTCAAACCAGAAATCCAAAAGGCGCTGAGCCAGCAAATGCAAATTAGTTTTTCGTTACGTAAAGCAAAAACGAGCATCAGTATTCACTTCTGGAGAGTAAACCCATCCATTTCTCCCTGATTATCTTGTCTCTGTGCCCTTCTGGTCAGATATCCTCAAAACCGTCAATGGAGATTATTGTGCATTTTGGGCAATTATCCCACTATTGCAAAATGTCAGATAACTGTGTGCCTGTATTCCTGCTGAGCAGAGCACCGCTGCAGTAATAATCGCCTAGGGTGCAAGTGAAGCTTGTCTCTTTCATCTTAACACTTTAGTATTTGCCATGGTTACCTTGGTTTTTCTTCTGAGAAGTACAGTAAGTCTGTTCTTTAAGGAGCTCCCCAGAGAGTGAGGCGCAGTATGCATGCTGCAGTTAAATGTTTATACTGTTTACTGTAAAGCTCAGTGAACTTTAGGTAGCACTAAGTGATATTGCTGTAATGATATATACAAGAGCCCCCTGAAATTGTGAACAGCAAAATATTTAATAGAAACACGTCTGTTCCTGAAAGTGGAGCAAAAAGTGAATTTACTGGTTGGATAATTGAGTTTTAGTACAAAATGACCAAAGAAAACATCACTGACACTAATTAAAACTCAAAACTCCTTCCAGTGGTAACAGAATACAACTTGTCTGTCTAATCAAACTATTGTTTTTCGCCTGGTAGACAAAACTACAGGTGAAAAAAAATAGAGTTTCACTGAAAGAGAGATCAGAAGACTTCATTGAAATTTAGATATTGTTATAACAATGTATATAAGGATCCCCTGAAAATACTGAATATAAACATGCATGCTCTAAAAAAATGGAGTAAAAAAGTTACTTTAGTGGTTGGATAATTGAGTCATGGTACAAAATGTGTCATCACTGAAACTAATTAAACTTGAAATTGCTTCTAGTAGTGACATACTTTTCTAAGCTTTAAAATGAACAATTTTCGCCTGACAAAATAATTCACTTTATTTGAAAGAGAGATCCGAAGATCATAAGATTTTTGTTTAAAAAATAAAACAAATAGTCAGATAAATTAGTGAATATTGTGTGAAAAATGAAAACTTATTTTTCACTATAACTAATTTCAAAAATTATATGTATGAACTGTATAATCTAGATGCTACAGACTTACTACAGCCATTTTGTTGTCTAGATATGGAGCCATTACAAAACCCATTTCAGGCAACTTGACATCCAAATTTTGTCAAAAAGCTTGAAATAAATCCAATTTGTTTGATTAACGCAGAAGTAGCGTACTGTATACACGGCTAGAGAACTACAAGTCCAGTTCCAGTATTGTCAATCAAGATGATCAACATCATTACTACTATTCACACTTTGCCTGTGCCTACAAATTGACGACAACCTGACAAATACAAGCACTGACCTTAACACATAACAAGATCCCAACAGACCACATATTCGTCACAACATCAAGCTTCAACAAAGATCAATATTCCGCCTACATGCATGCATTGTCAGTAAAAACTGGCACATAAAGCAATGAAAGTGTCCGTGTATAGGATTGTGAATTCACAGTAATTAAAGGAATGCTATATGGAGAACAGATGTATTTGTTCACATCTCCACGGAGGACATCAACACAGTCAGCTTCAGAGACAAATGAAATGCTACTCCCACAGAAAGCACTAGAAAAACGCATGCTTTTTCTCCTACTCTTCTACAATGTTTTACGCAGAGCCATGTATCTGTGTCTGTAGTTAATGTAAAAGTCACTGTATATCATTATTGTACGTGAAAATCAAAGCATTTGTTAAATCACTGGTGTGGCCTTCAAAGACACATTATAATTTACAAACTCCACATTATGGCTGCATTATAAAACCTAACCTTGCTATCTACCACCTACATAGCATGCTAACCAAAATGGAAACTCATAAGTGACTGATTTGAAACTGATTTGAAACACATTTGCATACGCAGCAGGTCCACTCGCTGTTTTACTCTTTTTAGGAACTGAAAAAGAATTGGCTAACACTAAACGCTAAGTGTTTATTCCAAAGGAGTCTGCTATTATGATCCAAAGCACATCAACTGGTCACTGGGGTTCCTCAGGGATCAGTTCTTGGACCCCTCCTCTTCTCCACATACACTACATCACTGGGTCCCATCATACAAGCACATGGTTTCGCTATGCTGATGACACACAGCTCTATCATTCATTTCAACCAGATGATCCAACGGTAGCTGCACGGATCTCAGGCTGCCTAGCAGACGTCTCGGCTTGGATGAAAGAACATCACCTACAGCTCAACCTGGCAAAGCCTGAGCTTCTTGTCTTCCCTGCCACTCCAACTCTACAGCATGATTTTACCATCCAGTTAGGTTCATCAACAATTACCCCATCAAGTTTGGTCAGAAATCTTGGTGTAATCTTCGATGACCAGCTGGCTTTCAAAGACCATATTGCAAAAACTGCTCGATCTAGCAGGTTTGCATTGCACAACATCAGAAAGATCAGGCCCTTCCACAGCATGCTACACAACTTCTTGTCCAGGCCCTTGTCATTTCTACACTGAACTACTGCAATGCCCTTCTGGCTGGACTTCCATCATACACAATCAAACCTTTACAAATGATTCAGAATGCAGCGGCATGACTGGTCTTCAATGAACCCAAAAGGGCCCATGTCACACCTCTCCTTATCTCCCTGCACTGGCTCCCGGTTGCAGCTCGCATCAAGTTCAAGACACTGATGCTTGCATATAGAACAGCCACAGGCTCGGCACCCTCTTACTTCCACTCACTTATGAGAATCTACATCCCCTCCAGAAGTCTGAGATCTGCGAGTGAGTGACGCCTAGTGGTGCCATCACAGAGAGGCACAAAATCACTTTCCAGAACGTTTTCATTCACCGTTCCTGGCTGGTGGAATGAACTTCCCACCCCTATCTGGAATGCTGAATCCCTGACAATTTTCAAGCGACACCTGAAAACTCAACTCTTCCGTCATCACTTGACTTCATCTTAAAAAAAACAAAAACCTTTGCTTTCTTTCCTTAACCTCTCCCTGTCTAGCTAGTATTTACTCTGAACAATGCCTGAAACTTTATATTGCAAGCACTTCCTGTGTCTGTCTGCCTCTTTATAATGAATCGCTTATTGTATTCCTCAATTGTAAGACGCTTTGGATAAAAGCATCTGCTAAATGAATAAACGTAAATGTATTAGCATGTTGCTAAGCTAAGAGACTCTAAAGGCAAAGAAATACACACAATATTTCTAATAAGACTGAACTATTTTTATCAGTACTTCTCCTAGAAATATTTTGTAATGAACATTTCTCTCAACCATTTTGGATGTTTTATTATTATATTTTCTTCTTTTTTCTCTAAGATCATTGTAGTATATTCTGGGATTGCATTATCCATAAAGGGTACACACAATTCTGCTTTAAAATCGGGTCAAAATTTGTTATCTAATAAGGAAACATACTTTTGCTGTCTTCCTTTTGGAACAGCCCTTGTGTGGCATCTTTGATGCTTTAAAATGCTGTCTAGGTAGGCAGCTTATGTCGGCAGACTCACAACAGTATGATGCTTATTTTGCAAGAAACGTCAGCACTCGTCTTGGACCACAGTAGTACTGAAGTCATACGTTTGTAATACGATTTTTTGTTGTTGTCGCCGTTTAAAATGAGTCACAGAATGCAAATGCTGTTCTGAATGTCAGATGACTTTAAAATATATAAAATGTGTAGGCAAGCACATCAAACTGCTTAGCCATTTAAAATGCATGTGTCTCTTTCAGCTTACTGTGTTCACACTCAAAACACGAAGTCCAAAATGAACTCTTCCTGCACATGCCGATAGCAAGTGAATTAAGAAAATTAACTGCCTATAATCATCTCCTACTGGCCTTTAGTTTGTATTTTGCATAATTTCATTAAAATGATTTATTTGTTTTCCCTATGATGAAAGGCACATTTAAAGTGACACATTGTTTGTGTGTTTGTGTGTTTGTGTGTGTGACATTATTATCCAGTACTGTCCTATTTTAAAATCTAAGCATACATTCAATGTTGACCATAAACCTCTGAAGGTCAAACAAATTATTATACTGAGCCATTTCATTTCTATCCTCATTTTACAAAAGGTCTGCAATTTTTTTCAATCCTGTAACAAAAGTTCTTTGTAAACATTATATAAATATCAAAATAAAAAAGGTTGAATGTTTAGCTTTCACTCATTACAGCTAGCAATTTTTGGATCAAATGTTGATTTGTAGTTACTGATAAACTTAGAAATTAAGAAAAAATATATTTATTTTAATAACCTGAGTAACAGGGTTGAAGGTTGAGCTTGACAAAGGCATCAATACCACAATATTTCCAAAAACTGAGAAATTAATTTAAATTATGTGTTTGTCTTCCTAAGGCCATAAAAAGAGGCCAAAACTTGTGGTAACGGAATTGTGCAAAATATGGGACACAGTTAAATATCACATTTTTGGTAAGTTGAATTTTTTTACTCTTTTCTACTATAATGACCTGAGTGTTCTATAATATTTCTACTATAATGGCCTAAATATTAGAAGGTTAAGACCTCTGAGGTGGAACAGGTCAAAACACTATTTTAAACAAAGAAACAGTCATTTGAAGTCTTTAAAATGCCGACCAATAATTTGTATTTTATATAATTTCTTTAAAAACTCATTTGTTTTCCTTGTGATGCATGACATTTATTGATACACTGTATCTCTTTTCTTTGTGTTTGACATAAATATACAACTACAATCCCATTTTAAAATCCTTTTGCAAGACGTGGACAAGAGCTGTTCAAGTGATCCAAGAGCAGATATATTTTATGGACTCATAACTATAATCTGAGGTACAGTCATTACTAGATTTCTGGTAAAAAAAAAAAAGGAAAAAAAAAGGAAAAGATCATTTCTAACCACAAAGCAGACAGCAGACTACATGCCTCATATTAAAGGCCCTTGTCAGTACACGGCTAAAAGAAAAGGTCAGGTAAAGGATATAGTGTATCAGAGAGAACAGTCGTGAAGTGAAAGCTAAAATACCTTTCATTATCCTTTAAGAGCAACAACGTGGTTTCAAAAAGGCAGTGTGAGTGTTTACGATTGGTAATATTACTGCATATGTTCACCTTTCACACCCTACAGAGCATTATTTAACACGCTGGCACTTTCAGATACATTAAAAACAGTAAATGATCTTACTAAGGAAAGCATTACTATTGCTTATACTCAAGAGCGTACCATTTGTGCTACAGATTTTAAATCGGCCATCAGACTTACATTTTCAGACGATATGAAATAATAAAACAGACAAGAAGTTCTCATTGGAATATAACACAAATAACCTACACCATGAAACAGCCATTAAAAACTTGTGAGCATTCTGGACGCCCTTAAGGCACAACCTGTCTTACTGATACAAACTGAAATACTGCTGAAAATACTGCATGTTACTTCAGATTTGGATTTGCTAATTCAAAGCATGCCGAAAAGGGCAATTCCTGCCTACGGATACTGCCAGATTGTATTAAATCAAATATGTTACAGCACTACAATGGATAATCCATTTAATAACAATAATGTTCCCAATTTAGCCCCATTTGCAGTTTCAAAAGTGAGATTCACTCCTTTAATTCTAACAAAATACACACCTAAAAGGCAAATTAATAAAAAAGTGAAAATGAAACGAAAAAGTAGAAAAAAAAAAAAAAACATTCTCAAAATGTCCACAAATATATTTTATAGAATGGTCAGTGAAACCTTCAGAAAATGTTGATCATGAACCTCAGGAGGCCAAACCAAACATGTATTACAATTAGCAATTTTATTTTCTATTACCGTTAGCAATTTTTTCAACCCTGTTACCAAAATTTGGGACAAGTCTTGAGACAAATTAAAACCTAGATTTGTGTAAAATATCAAACCGCAGCTCGATCTCATTGGAAGACGCAACTATTTCTATTTTATCAGGTGGCGATTTCACAATGATTTGTACGATGTGATTTTTACAGGGTTTTTTTTGTTTTGTTTTTTTTTAGAAAAAAGTAACGTAAGACAGTAAGGGTGTATGAAGATCATATGAAAACATATGAATGAGGTCATACAAACTTACACGAATTAACAACAAATTTGCCAAAATGTAAACTAGTTATTATCATGAGAGTGTGTTGGTAACAGGGTTGCAAATTTAGGCAAAATTAAGCTGCAACTCAATAGTGCTAGGATAAAATATAGATTTGTAGTAAAGCTAGAAATTGAAAGGGGACAAATGTTTGATTTTTTTTTCTTGCAAAAACAGGGTTGAAAATTGAGCTTGACGTGTTTGTACTACAATATGTGTAAAAACTGAGAAACAGCATGAAACCTACTTGTCTTCCTGTCAAGCTGTAGAAAGAGGCCAAATCATGTGGTAACAGGGTTGTGCACAACATGTTAAATATTACATTATAAGTAAGTAAAATTAGTTGATTACGTGATTTTCAACTATAATGATCTGAATATTAATTCAATTCAAGACTTTGATTGTTAGATACGGTCAAGAAGGTCAAGACATCTGAGGTAGAACAGATGGCCAAAAACACTATTTTAAGGAGGATACAGCCATTTGAAATCTTTAAAACAAGTTTTATGTTAAAAAAAAAAAAATGTAACAGTTTTCACAAGGCAAAACATAGGATGTGTGCTTCAAAAATGTAATAAGACACAAAAGTATAGCCTTCATGAAAAGTGCCTAGTATAATTACAGATTTTTGCCTCCTCTTCACAACTTAATGCTCAGTGAACTTTATTTCTGGATTATGCAACAAAATCATATTTTCTTTCAATAGACGAGTCTAGCTCATGACACTGTAGGTGGGCGGCAGGTCATGAGCCGGAAGACGAGGACTGGAACTGACATACTCTTTCATCAGAACTGCGGGAAGATGATCCATTGCAACAAGAAGCGTTCTGAGCAGGAATTCCAGCAGAGAAGGTTCCGTTCTCCTCTAGAGCTCCAGGCCTTATGGTCTTCAACAGAAGAACTCAGCAGAAGAACTTGCCTCTGACTCACAGAAATCACTTTTTATACAACAACACTAAAAACATAAGTGATATACAAATGATAACTCCATCAAATCACACTTCACCTTTAAAGTCAGCATGAGAGCGGAACAGACCATGTTCATTTTTGTGATTCACATTATTGGTCTTATTGGTCCACTTTTTATAATTCAATCAACAACCAAAATAAAGGGCCACACTACATTTTTTCTTGTTCAATAAACTCTATTACTTGAAAATATGACACAATATGGTTGCAATTCCACACAAGCAAATCCCTAACATTTTCACTGCAGTTATCACATTATTCAGTGTCTTGGTAGTGCTCATAACAGCATCATGCGAGAACAGATTGCTGTATATTCTGTGCATCTCCACTGACTTGAGTGCGTTCGTTGAACTGTAAGAAATGAAAACGGACATGCCCCGTTTTAATAACGGACAAAGCTTTTACAAACCTTCCCTGATTCTGTTCTTCTGGAATTCTGTCAGACTCAATATTCTTTTCACAAAACTAACCAACACACAGGCTTGCAGAATGAATAAAAAGACAAAAAACTATTCAGTATGAATTGCTACTTGTGCTCAGATCAAAAAATAGCCATTTAAATTGGTTACATTTTACATTTGAATTAAAATGAGAGAACGCTCTACTACAAACCTGATCTACAGATGAATACGCCACGTGTTCATCAAAACAGCAAAAGATTTTTATTTTTATTTTTTAAATAAAGCAGCATTACGCCCTGAATAATGTCTAAAATACATGCACACTGTACATACATGCATACCGTACATACAATATTAGCCCAAATCCTCAATAGACGAACATTAGGAAAGAGGTCCATATTAAGAAAGATGATTTTTGTACATTGCATTTCTCTGGAAATTCAGATTCTGTACATCCTTCTCATGAATCAGCAAAATCTGGGCTTTGAACCAACAACCTTTGGGTTTTGAACCCAAATCCTTAATCACTAAGCTACAAGGCTCCATAAACATCACCTTTGCACCTATAGTTATCTGATTCACACATAATCCACATTTATTCCTGTTTCTTCTCTACTAGCAGACAGCAATGTCAAGGCGTCCAGGCTTGGCAGTGCACTACAACTACCACTTTAGTATTTGATGGATCTAACCTGTTATTTAAACGTGAAAATGGGCCCAGGTGAATTAAAGGTTTCCTGCCGGACGAGATGCAGGAGAAAAAATATTTAAGGATGTTTAATATTTTATTTGCAAACACGAAAAAGTGCCTGAGGGCTTTAGATAATGTTTTTCACTTTCCCCTGGAAACCTGATTTACGCCAAGGTCAGACTGCAGCGTGTTTGAATCCAGTGACACGGTGCCGCCGCTCGCAACACAAAGCGGCCTGCCACTCATCAATGCCATCAAGTCGGATCAAAACTGTCGCCCGACATAAATGAAAAACGATATCAAAACAAGTAGAGGGACAAAAAATGAACAAGAGATGTGAGTCGCCCTTCATAAACCTACAACGAGGCGAATGCGTAAGACAAATCAGGCCACGGGACACAAGGATAAAAGCTTTATCACGTTCCAACTGGGTTCAATTTCAGCCTATTTTTTTCTGTGCAATGAAAAATATTATTTGGGGAGATGGGAAGAACAACTTCCATCTGGATATTAGCCTATTCATAAGATTAAGCTGTTAAAATTGAGCTCACTTTGTATTTGTGTAATTTATTATCTGAACCGCTCATGTTTCGCTCAGGTTCGAATGCTCTGTATTACATTAGATATTCACATCTGCACAGAGCCGTGATCATTCACACCCTGGTATATATTTTTAGCAGCTTGAAATAAAGGAATGAATATGAATGAATGTGAATGAATATTAATGAATATTAATAACCCCATTACTAACCCCGTTTTGTGGCTGGCATTTTTATTAGTCAATTTTAGAAAGTTTCATGGAAATGGATTTTGACACAAATCTACTGACACTTACCCATCCCGTAATTTTTCTGCTCGTACTCCGCCCCGGGTTTAGGTGTCAGATAATGAGTGTCAAAATGAAAGTGGGTCAGAGAGAGGTAATACATTTGAATTCACAGTACTATATTATTTTATAATTCACCGTAAGATCGTTCTTGGAAGTATGATGATATCTGTCAGGAGTTGTTAAAAATGAAAAAAAAAAAAAACACCTCAGAAACAGCATTTACTAGGCTGTCAATTTAACTTGACAAAAGAAATTATACACTACTATTCAAAAGTTTGGGGTTGGTGAGATTTTTTTAAGTTTCTGAAAGAAATCTCTTACCAAGGCTGTATTTATGTGATAAAAATTCAGTCAAATGTGTCATATTGTGAAATATTATTACAATTTAAAATAACTATTTTTTATTATAACATACCTTAAAATGTAATTTATTCATGTAATGGCAAAGCTGAATTTTAAGCAGCCATTACTCTAGTCTCAGTGTCACATGATCCTTCAGAAATAATTCTGATATGCTGTATTGCTAAAGAAACATTTCTTTTTAGCAATTTTCAAAACTGTTATGCTGTTTAATTTTCAATACAATTCTTAATACAACAGCATTTATTTGGATCAGTTTAATGTGTCCTTGCTGAATAATATTATTAATTACAGACAGACAGATAGACAGATAGATACTGACCCCAAACTTCTGAATGACAGTATCACATTAACCATAAATGTTTTTGTGCAGTTGCATCACATGACATTTCACAACCTGAACCAACCTTGCCTTCTCAAAACAAAAAAAAAGACAAATTATTTGACATTTTATGAGACTTACTGACCTTGAAACTGCAGGTGTCTACAGGAATCTGGGAGTAGGAATTCAGTCATATCAGTTAGGCGAAGAAAAAAAAAAAGATTTGCACCAACCTAACTGTTGTAAGAAGTCTTTGTAATGCCTTTTAAATACATTCATTTACATTATATGTATATACAGAGAAATCAGAATGTGTTTAGAGTTTCTCCAATTCATAATTTAATTAATAATATTGTTAAAAGTGGGGTATGTATTTTTGTCAAAAACGTATTAGAGAACGCTTTAGAGTCGGGCAGAGTACCAAAACAAACTTGTAGCCAATCAGCAGTAAGGGGCGTGTCTACTCATGATGCAGAGGAGAGAGCGCTCAGTGCACATGATGGAAATTAGCCGAGCCGAGCAACGACAGAAAGATAGAGATGGCGGATAAAAAACAAAAGAGGAAAACATCTGCGGAACAAAAGAAGGCTTACCGTGTCCACACCGGACGACAACTGTTGCGCCGTGCCGCAGCAGCGCAACAGAAGCAAAAGAAGGCTTACCGTGTCTACATCGGACAACAACTGTTGCGCCGCGCCGCAGCAGCTAAAGTCTGTCTACACTGGACGTGACAAAGCGACCGTTGAAAATCATTTGATTTTTTTGATCAATTTGTGTCAATACGTCATAAATAGAACGCGGCAGCAGTTTACTGTCTGGGATTTGTCCTGTCACGCCGCATCCAGTGTAGACAGCATCACTGATTATAATGAGTTCTATAGTATTTTATCACGCCACGCCGTTCACGTCCGGTGTAGACACAGTGTTACGATAAGGCAAGAAGTCGAATCAGATTTCCAGCGCTGGAGAGAACTCAAGGAGCAGGAAGGCCTGCGATCGGGCGCCGAGGTTGCTTTGCTTCTTCTCGATAGGTCAGTAACATTGGATTTTCTTTGTTTCACAGAACTAATCATTGCCTGGGTTGCGTACGTATGTGTGGGGCGGATCTATCAAAATAGGGGCGATAGGGGGTAGGGGCGTGTTTGTTTTGGTGATTTGAAATATCAACGTTGGCTACCAGAAATCATTTACCCCACCTTTAACTGCTAACCGGTTTTGATTTGTACACGGTTCTGCATGTCAATTTAATTATGCATGTTGAACACGAATAGGTGCCATTTAATTTGTTCTGTTTACTTAAGAGTCAACTCTATTGAATTAGGTGAAGGTTATCCAGATTTAATCATGGTCATACATGCTGCTTTATGTCTACAAAGAGAAAACGACATGAAAATCAAGGTTCCATATGACCCTCCATCCAACAAGATTTCCTGAGCTACATAATAAGTACCACTTTATTTGCCAACCCAACGACTTCCTCGGAGCCAGACCAAAACCAGTCACTCTGTACTGGTGAAGAGACTGCAGAGACATAAGGTTATCATCACTTTTAGTCAAGTCAAATCAAGTCAAGTCACCTTTATTCATATAGCACTTTATACATTTCAGATTGTGTCAAAGCTTTACAGTATTAAACAGTAAAACAGTTGAATTTGTGTTATCTTTTTAATAGTATTAACTAAATTAGAAATAAATAAACCATTTGAAAATACTTAAAAACTAAATAATCAATATGAAGTCAATAACCAATATGTATTTTTCACAATTTAAAAAAATGTTAACAATAATAAAGAGCTAGTAAACACTGTAAACAACAGTGCACTCAGTAATCTGATAAATTTATACACACTGGGAACCATATTTTAGCAAAGACCAGGTAATTGTACATACAATGAACACTGAATATAACACAAATAATAACTCTGTACTTTAATATAACACAAAGGATTAACTTAGTACAACTTGATGCGATATGTACAATATATACAATATTTACCGTCCTATTCTTTTGTGCCAACACTCCTTTGAACTCAAGATATAATCTGAAGTCTAAGGAGAAATAAATTCCTTGAGCCTTAAAGATTTGTCAACTAATTAACACCTTCCTCTTGAATCTTAAGTATACGGCTTTAGATGGAAGAGGTACGATTTTACACCTTTCCACACAGGAGTTATCTTCTCTCCACAGCTGGTGGGGAGACATTAAAACAAAGAACTCAGAATAGAACACAGCCATATACCAGCTCCAGCCGTGATGGGCTAATCGGTTCCACTTCAGTCTCTAAAACCTTTATAATACGCGAGAATGACTCAGTAATGCAGCAGAAGAATGCATGTCTACACATTGTGGTGTTTAGAAATGTAAATTCAAGATATATAATGAAGATCAGATGCAACATCTGATGGCTGTAAACAGCAAGCAGCTCATGCGAAGCAGGGCTGAAGCTGCCTGAAGTAATAACGACAGATCGCTCAGCATAGCGGGGTTATTTGATGGAAAATGCATGCTAATGTTTTCGCATTGCTGATCCAGCATGGCAGCAAAATGACTCTTTCAACAGCGGCTCCGCTGTATGAACACAAAACACCGAAACACAAGAAGAGACCTTGTAGCTTGTACGGTTGACTTACAAGACTGATCCTACGACAGAACAAGAAGCAAGGGAACAAAGAAAAAACAACAACAGCAAAACACACAAGCCAGCAGAGGTTATTATTCATCAACAGCCTTAGGAATATTTCACAGAGAAAATGCATGAATCATTTCCTCACCTTAATGTCATTCCAAACTCATACGACTTACTTTCTTCCGTTGAACACACAAAGAGATATTTTGGAGAATGTTCTGGTCGCACTTTTCCATGCAAATTACAATGAATAGCGACTAAAGCAATCAAGCTTCAAAAACGATGCAAAAAAAAAAAAATTGCAATTCATGAAGTCCAATTCATGATTGAAAGGTTATTTTGAATCAGAATTTCAATTCAATCATTTTATTTAGCTCACAAAACATTAATGATTCATTCACATATTCACTACTTCTGTTATGCTTCCCAAGTGCTTTTTTTTGTTTTTGTTTACTTATTAATTTAATCATTTATTATTTTATTATTTTTATTTATTCATTATTTATTTATTAATTTTTATATATATTTAAGTTTGATATACAAGTTTGATATAATATTCATTGTAACAAAAAAAAAAAAAAAAAAAAACTCAGCACACTCTTTATAATTATAATCTGTTGCAATTCACAAAAAACAAAGCCATTCAGGTTTGGAATGACAAGATATATAATAAATAAGATTTTTTTTTTTTTCTTTTTTGGGTCAAGCCAATGATTCTTCTAAAAAGGCAAACAACGTAGCATTACGCGGCACGGGAAAGAAATGGAAGCTCCAAACGTAGAGTGCTTCTCTTTTAAAGGTCATTCTTCCTCACTGGTGTCAGCCTCTTCGTATGGGGAAAAAGTGAAAGGATAAACTCTTCTGACAGCCAACAATGCATTATGTATGGCTAAGCTTTTTATAGGCCTTACTGTGCCACTGAAACATAATTACATATCTCTATTCATCTGTGCATGCGCCAGAAGAACACCACTTTTAAAAGTGATTTTAGATGCTTCGCTAACCTTACCCATTGCTGCCGGTTAGCCATTGTTCCCCTCGAAAACTAACACCAATATTTCTGAAAAGAGTTGTAAACCTAATAAAGTGGCAAAGGATTCATTTAGCACCATCAATTTGTCCTCAATAGCATTTAACTTATTCTAAGTATTCTAACAGGTTTAAATGGAAACAGAGAGCAATTTAAATACATTGTAACATAATTGGTACATCAATGATCTGTGTCTCATACTTTGCTCTGAATTAAAGGTTAAAAATATGCTCTGAAATCATATAGCACGGCTATATCTGTATAGGTTTTTGCATATTCGCTAAGTATGAACCACTTCAAAAAAAAAAAAAAAAAAAGGAAATGAGCACCGATAAGTGCTTGTTAACAAAACATAAAAGCTAAGGTAGCTTGGAAACAGCCCTTTACTGAACAGTAATTAGTTGAATCTGCATGTTTACAAAGCAGCTGCATATTAAAGATCATCTGCAGACGTTACAGCCCAGACGCGCTGAACTGCACCACTGCCCCCTGGGATTTCGTTTCGACGTAGATTAATAGCAGAGCTTTTCTGTAGTTCACATATGGGTGGGGTCAAACAGAGAAATGCATTGCGGCAATTGTGGACTGAACTTTTAACCTACAGTAAATAAAAAGACTTACATAGCCAGGAGGGTCACTCATGCTACAAAGTACATTTTTATGCACCCTTGTGTCTCAATATATTGGGGGGGGGGAATTATATATATATAAAACTCATAAAAGCATGCCAATCATATTAGTTAGTTTTCACAATATCAATATTAACTAAACATGGGGGTGAATTTAATTTTTTTTGCTATTTTTGGCATATATTTGCTAGGCACCAATTTTAAAGAGAAAAACTTAATTTATTAAGTAATTGAAATTGAAAATGTTGAAATAATGAAACATTCAAACTGTACTTTGTTCCTTAAATAATAAAAACACACGACAGACGAAAATATTGAGCAGGAAGGAAAATTAGTAGTATTTTAGAATTATTCAGATACTATTATAGTTATTATTATTTTAAATTAGTTTTTATTTTCTATTTTAGTAATTTTGCTGTTTTTGACATTTTCATTTTTTCTAAATATGCCCTACACAGTGAACACACAGTTTTATTTCAGTTTTAGTATTTTTAGTACATCAAGAAATGTAGCTGAAAAAAATAAGTTTTTTATATATTTTATTTTTATTTCAAGTAACTTTTTTTAGTTTCAGTTAACTATGATAACCTTAAGGAGAACACAGTTTTTTCCTTTTTCATTTTGAGGTGACATTCCCAGTGTGAATTCTGAAATTAAAACAGAAATTAGAGGTGTCACTAAATGTCATCTCATCGCTCCCTCATCTCTCTTGTCATACTGAAGTACAGTCAATGACACAAGCCAAAACGCTGAGCCACCTTCCAGGCAGGCTTGTGGGGCTGATTAATATTTATAGAAAAACAGCTTAAGGGCAGTCCCCTTGAGAGCTATCATTCCACTTTGCTTCCTAACACTCGCAAAATATATTGACAAGTCCCTCTCAGCACAAGGCCCTGCCCCTTGAAAACCTTTCTTGCCGAGCACACACTAGGCCTTGAACTGAAGCCAATTTGCTCAGGAAACAAAGTGATGAGAGAGACTCTGCCTCTGGCTAGCCATGCTAGGCCAATTTACCAATTCCCTCTACTTTCCCGTTTAATAAAGTTTCTTCACTGAACATGTCAGAGACCGCTTTATTGCTAAAATCGATCTTCACGCCTGGTTCAGCAAAAAGAGAAACATGCGTGTTTTCTTATCAGTGCAGTTTGCTAAGGCAAGCATCCCTATTACTTTTGATCTTACTTGCGGTGAGGCGGTTTTTCAAAACACTACGTTTTAAAGTTCAGCACAAGCGGTGTAGGCTGGGCGAAGCATGTGAAGCTGTACGTAGAATATAACAATGCCAAATATCATGCTCTGTTTGTATATCCTATCACACAGGTCACTCATGAGAAGTTGACAAATAACATGTCCTTGAACTTTGAACAAACAAACAACAAATAACACAGAAAAAAAGAAAAATAAAACAAGAAACAAAACGGCAAAAACAAAACACCACAAAAAATAAAGCAAAAAACAAAACAAAAACAAGAAACAAAACCACAAAAAAAAAAATCAAACAAGAAACAAACAAAACACACCGCAACAAATAACAAAACAAGAAACAAATACACACCAAATAAACAAAATCATTAAAATGTATTACTACTAATAATAACAATAATGATTTTATATAAACGTTTATATAAGGAAAACGTATGTGACTGCTCGGTAATTTGTTTTTTTTGTTTTTTTATCACATTTACCTTCTGGAGCTTAAATAATCCTGCATTATGACAAATCAGGTCAAGTAAGTGCAGTTACTGTAAAGTGTACTCATAAAAACAGCATGCAAAAAAAAAATAAAAATACAAGAAAGTATACCATGTTATAGGGCTGTGCAATTAATCGAAATTCAGTTTCGATTTAGGCCTCCAACGATTATGAAAACACAGTAATCGAGATAAAACGATTATTGCGCCCCATTCCGCCCCTTTCCAGCGGAGCGCTTTCGTTCCTCCATAAAAGCCCAATTTCGCGTGCTAATCAGTAAAATCATGTAACGAGACTTTTGCAAAACGGGACGTGCTTGATTTATTTAATTTGATTAGATTTATTCATGTTTTTAAAAGCGTGAAAGAGAACTTGCGCTTCCTCAGGAGCATTACTGTGTATGCGCTCAGAGAGACACGGATATGTAAAGTATCTTTTAGCGCCTAAATGGTCAGATACACGCAAAAAATATGTCAAAATGCGGCGCTTATTGATTATTCACGTAAAACCTCGTCGGTTATGTAATAAATGAACGTAAAGAGTTGAGAATGAAAATGCTTGTGTAACAGTAAATTGGATCGAGCGGCTCTTAAACTGACAGCGGGCTAATATTCCTGTTGCCGACTGTGTGCTTAATATTAATCAAACAAAAAAAGACAGAAAAAAAAAAATCACTCACTGCTCTTGACTGAAGGACTTTTGTAGCTTTAATAAGAAACAATGGAAGTTTAATTCTTACAGTGAAGACTATGCTGTTTTATTTTACATTAGGTTATTCAATTTCTCTAGTAGGCTGTCAACTGAATACTTTATACTTGCATTAAAAAAAAAAAAAAAACTTAAAGCACAGTTTGTTTCATTTGTATCTTTTTTTTTTCTATTGTATTCCTTGCTTTTTTTTTTATTACTGGCAGTTTAATTATTTTCAATTATTTTTAGGACCTTTTTTAACTAATATTAGTTACTCTAGTATTCTGCTGTGATATTGAGAATTGTGACATTTCGCTGGTCTCTAAAATGTAGATGTCATAGCAACCTTATTTACAGAAAATATTTATTTGATATATATATATATATATATATATATATATATATATATATATCACTATCTTTAAATAAATCTTTTATATAAAGTTTTGGTCATATGGCCCACTAATAATCGTTTTAAATAATCGTGATTACAATATTGACCAAAATAATCGTGATTATGATTTTTGTCATAATCGAGCAGCCCTACCATGTTATACCGCTAAACATTTCATGTGAACTACCATGTCAAACACATTCATGCATACAGAAAATCTGCATATCGTAAGGTGTGTGTATTGCATACAGCAAAAATACAGTACCACGGTAGTTGGCCATTTCAAATATACTTAGCGAAAGAGAGAGAGAGAAGAGTAAGGATGGAGCGTGGGAGGTTTAAAAGCAAATTAGAGCAGATCGATATTTCTGTCTGACTGGCTCAAGACTTAGTGAAGTGGCCTTAACAAAGTGCTGATATTCTCCCGCCATGTGTTACGACTGACACATGATTACAACTAAACAAACAAATGAACAAGATCCGTAAAGCCACTGCCAATCAAACGAGAAGCCATTCTATATATGTTCTCCATTCGTTTCTAGCAGGAAAAGTGAGGCTACATGAAGGATAGATACTGTGATTTCACCATTGTTAAAACACCACTATTTTTAGCATAGTTATTTTTGGAACAAACATAACAGGACAAAAAGGACTGTATGAACGCAAAAACAATTTACAGAGAAATTCGTTCTGCTAAGGAAAAAGGTTCATTGTATTGGTTTCAGTTTCATTCCACTATTTGATAATTCAGTCCAAACAGAGGCTGTATTAGGTCAAATAAGAGGGTCTCTTTCTCCTTTACTGTAGCTGTAGCTGGTCATTTCCATTGTTCGGTTTCATTTCTCACTTATAAAGCTGACTCAATTTTCTCAAATGGCCACCCATAATTATCTGCAGTGTCTGCACGGCGTTTCTGCATGAACGCACCCTCTTTATGAGAGCGGGCCCGCATGCACAGGGGCCAAATTCCTTAGTAAGCCTTTTAATTGTGTGACCGTAATTGCTGTTGTATTAGATGGCTTAGCATGCCTTTCATTTCAGAATCAGAGCTGATTTCACCTGATTTCGTCTTTGATACATGTACCGTATATGATGTGTTCGATTTTTTTTCATTCTTCATCTTTTTTCTTTCTGTGGTTGTGTACCGAACAAGATGTCTGAAACCACTGAAGGCAAAACAATCAATGGATGAGTTCTGCAGACTAAAATGAATCACAAGGGCACATTATCAGAGCGGTACAGAGCTCCAAAATGTGTTTCTAAAATAATCACATAATATATATATTAATAGTAAAGAAGAAACTGTGGTATAATAGTGATATTTTTACTTTCTTGCTGAATTCTTGCTGTGCTTATGTTAATGTTGCAATGGTCACATTTAAGAGCTGAGTGCACATGAATGCCACCATAACTTCATAATTACCCGTGGGAAATGTTCTTGCTATTTAGCACAATAAATTGAAACTTTGAAGGTCACTGTAAAATTTAGTTTTGTCTACTTTTGGTGAAGATTAATGATAAACTTGGCAGAAAATGCCACTCATTTAGCTGGTTAATGAGGAGATAGACTTATTATTAACATTAACTAAAACTAAAACCATAATAAAATCATGACTTTAAATAAAATAAACATTAACTAAAAAATAAAAACACCTTAAACTTGTTTTATTTCAACATTTGGTAACACTCTATTTTAAGGTGCCCTTGTTACACGTTACATGTAATTACTATTATAATAACAATAAATTATGTATAATTACATGCAAGTAACCCTAAACCAAACCCTAATCCTAACCCTAACCATATATAAGAAGTACATGTAGTTAATTAATATTATTCAGTACTTAAATGTATAGTTACACTGTAACAAGGACACCTTAAAATAAAGTGTTACCCATACTCCACTGCTGCAACTAGACTACATTTCCCATCATTCACTTTGTACAGAAATTATAAAATATACATATAAAGCATCAATCACACACCTAACATGCGCCCTTTCCTCTCTATTACATTACATTACAGCTAAAAAAAAAATCTTTCTATCTTTGTCAGGAAGTGAAAAAGAAATGATTTTTTTCAGTAAAACATCTTATTCCAATTAACATCACATGAACACACACTATGTCTTAATTACAGTTTATGAACTCATAAGTAGGAACCTTCTAGAAGGACTGATCAGAAAGTCTGATGCAACTATGAGAATATAAGTTTTCTACAAAAGTAGAAAATATTCATAATCACTTTAGTTACAACAAATTTGATTCTAAATTTTCAGCATTCCTTAAACTGCAGAGTGAATTATTTGGTATCCAACTACCCATTCAATTAAATAAATCAAAAACACTAGCAAATAAATATATAAATTAATTTAAAAAAAAAACCATATTATGCCAGTACAATATTTAGGGCTCAGTTTAAAGGGTTCATAAACATATTGTTTCATTTACAATTTCACAGTTGGACAGTGTAAAAAAATGTCATTTAAAAAAATTAATTAATAAAACCAAAACTGTCATTTAATACATTGAAAAGATTCAGGCAAAAATGTATTCTACAGCAAGTTTTACTAAAAAATGAAATGGATGAATTATATATGAAAATAAGCAATATAAAAAAATCCATTTACATGTACTTATTTTATTTATTTATTTATTTCATGGATTATAAGGGTAAATTGGTAAATTTAGGTAAAGCATGTAATGGCCTATTTACAGTTGTTTCTACATATTAGGCTTGCAAAGGTTAAAGTATTTCAACATCGAAAGAACTGCACATCAACCATAACAAAGCTAACGATAGTGAATCGCCACGATTCAGGCCATTTTTCTGCAATTTCCTCTCGACACTTACAATGCGTAACTGCCTTCCAATCGGCCAGAAATGACTCTAAACCTAATGTACTTTATCTAACGTAATATTATATGACTTTCAGTGATTAACGGCTTGGAACATTACGCAGCCGGTTACTCCAACAAAAACATTCCTAACGTAATGAGTGCCGCAGCCTGCGTGACATTCAAACACAGTCCTCACTTCTGGTGTCCTTTCAATGGCAAATCACTGGGGTCTAATTACCTGCAAATTAACTGCCATTTCACCATCTTGCATAAGATTATGTGCCACATGATGAAACGCCACTGGGGAGTCTAATCTGAAGAGAGGAACCCATACATGCAGAAAATGTGGGCGCCACTTTGTTAGTCTGATAGCAGGAAAATATGTGACGGCTGTCAGAAGAAGTGCCCGGATAATGTAACCCTCAAACACCGTAAGGATATCTTATTATTTACACGTCACTTTGTTCTCTGTTCCCACAGCTTTGCGTAGTGGGCCGCTCTCTCGTTTCTGCCTCGTATTCGTCTCGCGCTCTCTCTCTTCCTCTGTTTCGCTCTCGCTCGCATACACACTCATCCCTGGAGTCTTTCTCGACAGAGGAGGCAGATATGCCACAGGACAGAGCATGTTTCGTCAGCGGCCCCGGCTTAGTCACTACCTTTATATTCTCCGCTCTCTAGAGTTGAGGTTGCAGCATGGCCACTGGAGTTCATCGCTGCCCGGCAAAATGACTGAATCACTCTCGATAACAAACACAAAATGTGTCACTTCTTTGTTTTATGATGCAACCTCAACTTCAATCCATGCCGAAAACATAGCTTTGCTTACGGCAATGTTTAAAGTCAGTGCGAAACCACAATCAAATCTATTTTTATATGTGCTCATATGTGCTAAATGCTGCTGAAAACATTTAAAAATTTAACTTAGGTGTGTGTATTTTATTTATTATATTTATATACAGTATATATAGTCGGTTTCAGGAAATGTTAAGTCATGCATTATCATAACCAGTCATTGTTTACATTATCAATCACTGCCATTGATTCAAAATACTCATGCACATCCATATGCATGTAGTGTTATTTTGTAACGCTTCTTATTTGAAACAACCAAATTAATTAAACATCTTATCTTTGGGGATTTAATATCCTAAAAGAACAACCTTCTAAAAAGAACAATCTCAAGAAAACAGAAAATAACATTAGGATTATTTTTAGTTTTAAATTCAAAATATTCTTAACTTTGATTTAGAAAATAATAAGAAAACAGCAGTTAAGAACAAATTTCTTTTTTTTCTTCTTCTTTTTTTTTGTGAACCTTGTGAACCCAGCCCATGGTCAATTCATCTTTGCATGTTATTAAAAAAAAAAAAAAGTTAATTTCTGCAAACATGCCTTCAGTCTGGTTCCATTCTTACTTTTCTTGGATCTTCATCAAATTAGAGATATAAAATTGTTTGTAAATGGCATTTTACGTTAACTTTACAGGTAACATGCAATTTCTTTGCCACTAGTGATCCCAAAACTAATAAAAATAATAAACACTCCTCCTATCTGCCATTGGTCAGATAAAGATTTGGCCCCGCCCCAATGTAATTCCATTGGTTGAGCCAAATTTTTGTGCCACTGATTAATAGTATCCACATTCTTTTTCAACATGTAAGTAAGCTATTTCCTGTTAAACGTGCAAGACTTCCCTATAGTAAATAGCTAGATGAATAACAAAGCCCAGTATACGGTAAACCAGTGTGTTTATGATTGTGACGATAAATTAAAATAATATGATATCAAGCAGCATAATGGGCTGATTTTCTACAGGTAAAATAACTGGAAGCAAGTGACACTGAAAGCCTCTCATTCCAGTCAAAACTGGCTGTGTCTGCTCTTACAGTACATGAGGTTGATATGATTAGACAAATGAATGTGCATAAGAAATTAAAAGGTAAAAGATCATTTTTGATTTCATTGTAATTATAACTTTTAATTAGCCCAAAATACTCCACACAACACCACGAATATCATTATTTCCAGGAAACGACTGAGAATTCAGAAATGTTGCAAGCAAGAATCAAAAACTTACATCATCTGCTTTAGCGTCAATGTTCAGTGCGTGCAACTGCATACACCAACTACAAGGTCGCAGCTGCGCTAGGTGAATTTTATTTATTTATTTTGTTTAGAATAAAAAAAAATATATATATTAGGAAGGGGATGGAACTGAATTCAAAACTGCATTACCCACATGACCACTACAGCTCAACTACTGCACCACAGCTCTGACTACTGGTTTTTAAACCGAGAATTTTTTGCAGTACTACCTTACTTCAGTATCTGTTCTCTGAATGTAATATTAAAAGAGTCTTTCCACTGTCATTAACAAAGACTAGATTCAGAAACGTGCTTTTATATAGGAGTCTTAAGCCTGTAAAGCTTCAGTGATCTTATAATAGTTTCAAATTCCTCTATTAGTCCTTGAAAGAAGCTTTAAAAATTGCCAAGCACACACACCACTCACTTGCGTAAAACACCTCGCTAGATCTACGACCGACATACTTCAGACAGACGGGTCATTCTAGGAGGCGTTTTTCCAGACACCTGAGCGGAAACGTATGGGGCGCATTCAAGTTTGTGACAGTAAATTAAGCTCCGGCGACAAAAGCTGAAATCCGAGTCTCGTGCAAGAAGATTGCGATTAGCTTCCAGTGACTTATGTGAATCATCACAGAAATTGCTACATATGTAGCGTGAAATGCAGGACACAATGGATGCACTGTTTCTCTCAGCACAAGAGATGTAACATGAACCTCCATCCTTTCTGGAAAGTGGCTCAAGTGCACATATTAAGGCCCCCTGCTTTCACACAAAGCCCCCTCTTCCAAAGACCACTTCAGGAGCAAAGGCTGCCTGATAGCACCGATGAGATCCTCCAGCAAGAACAAGGAAAAAATAGCCACTATTGAGAGGAAACATCAGGCAGGCCTTTCAGCAAAGAGAAAATAAATCAATATCATACAAATATGTTCATTAGGGGTGTCTGCTAAGGCAAAAACCACTTATACTATTCCTCATATTTAGGGTCAGGGATTGAAATACCCCCTGACCTTAACAATTAAACTTTGGCACAAGGGTCAATGACAAACACAAGTGTCCAAAAATAAGAAAAGGGAAAATAAAATGTAAAAATCTATAACAAACGTGCCTAGTCCTAGGAAATATAATCTGTGTGTGTGTGTGTGTGTGTTTCTATTGTTTTATTACAAAAATAATAAAACATTATTACTAAACATTATTCACAAGGTCTTCTTGAAATTTACTTAAGAGAATTGTACTTAAGAGTTTATAACAAGCTTTTTCTTTATTTTATCCTTTGTTGTATTTTTGTTTAATGCAAAAGTTCATCAGAGTTGTCAAGCCACTGTATGTGTGTGTGTGTGTGTGTGTGTATATATATATATATATATATATGTATATATGTATATATGTATATATATGTGTGTGTGTGCGTGTGTGCGTGCGTGCGTGCTTTAAAAAAAGTAACAGATCTGGACAAAAAATAAAAAAGAAAAAGAAAAAGAAAAAGAGCATTATGTCACTGACCCATAAATAACTCTTTCACTGTTATCTATGTGATCAAAATCATACAGATTTTGGGATGGATTGATTAATAAATATACTACAAATAAATACATTTTAAAACACATCTGTCAAGTTCTTACAAAATATAATAATAATAATAATAATCAAAACAAGATTATGCCATTGCCTAATTACAAATAAAATGATCAAGACAGAATAGATAGATAGATAGATAGATAGATAGATAGATAGATAGATAGATAGATAGATAGATAGATAGATAGATCATATCTGTCATCTCGATAACCCACATAAGTCCTGTAAAAAAATGTACTTTTAAAGAACTTTTATAGAATTTCATAGAAACACTCAGAAAGCTCTAGAAACCATAAAGAAATATTCTAGCAACCGCAACAACACTCTAGCAACCACCTACAACATTAGGTTTGAATATGAACAAGCAGCATCCATATTTTCACATTTTCAAGCAGCATCCACATGTAAAATCCACTTCAGTTTTTTCTGCATCTAAACAACACCACAAAGGTGAATCAGCACAGGGGGCTGCGACCTCACAGGATTGTGGGAGGCAGATGTTTCGGGCTCCAACATAAAAGGTCCTGGGGTCGAAAAGCAGAGTGTTGACTGTTATCAAAACACAACGGTGCGAAGAGCATTCATCACCTAACTATTCAACCAATTGGCCAACAAAGAAAAACAGTTGGTATTAAACACATCCATGTGAATCTTTTTCTTCCCTGAGATGAGTAATAAGGTCATTTACAGGCCACGAGGTGCATTAGCATTGCTCAAACAAAACAGACAATGCCACAGTATACAAGGATAAATGGAGAAACCTCAAGTCTGACCTCACTCTGGCACAGTACCGCTGCTAATGGCAAATAGCCAGTAATTGATTAATTGCCCAGCGTTAAAAAGCGCCATTTCGTTCACATGTCAACCGAAGCAAACCCATCATTTGTTTTACTATGTCAGTGTTTCGACTGCTATTTTTCAAAACATCTTCAGCTTTGAACTTACGATGGCGTGGTGATCTGCATTTGTGGGATTTTTCTATGGGTAACAAATACCTTCCCAGAGGACAATTGTATTGCTCAGAGGTCGCTCTTTCAAATCTCATGAGATTTCACTGGAGATTTCAGTTATGTTTCATCTACACACCTTTTTAATCACCAAATTCCTTTGAAGTATTAAAATTCTGGTCTAAATCAATAAGCTAATAATAAACTCCATGTTATGGCCAATATTACAATTCTATACTATTGTGTCTAAATATTGTTTAAAATAAAACACTGAAAACTAAACTCAATCATTTCAAATGCTGCAATTCAGGCATAACACTTTAATAGACCATATGAAAAATTTATATTTATTGTAAGATTTACTAAAGATTAAATTTAACGGGTTATTTAATTATCAGTTCTTTGATTAACTTTGGTCACACTTTATTTTCTCACTATTAACTAATGACGACAAATTTTTTACGACTACTAACTACGCGTTTTGCCTCAATAAACCCCTAGTTACTGCTTATTAATAGTTAGTAATGTAGTTTTAAGGGATGTAGAATATGGCCATGCAGAATATTGCTTTATACTGATAAACAGCCAATATGCTAGTAATATGCATGCTAAATAAACAACTATTTAAGAGTGAGAATTGGTTCTTAAACTGAAGTGTTAGCTTCATTTTAAGTGAGCGTTGGATGATGGTATGATGGTAATCTAAAGGTAGAAATAAGAGAAATAAGCATGCAAAAATGCCAATAAATAAAACATATTTATATTGTGTGATACCGGATATGGTAACAATACATTGTGCATGCACAAAAAAAAAAAAAGTCACAAATGAGACAACTAGTGATATATAGGACAAGTAAAAACCTTTCAAATTAATGAGAGCCATAGTTTGACAAATTTAAACACAATTAGAGACATTTTTGAGATATCTTCTAAAGATCTCGAGAAGAATCGTGCCATTACTTAGGTCTGTCTATCAGTAGAAACATCTGAGAAGCTAAAAGTAGAAGCCCCTATATAATCTCATTGCTGTCCGGGAGAAACAACTGAGATTTTATTTCCTAGGGGTTTACAAGAAACACTGCCTCCCTCATTTCTCTGAGCAAAAAAATAAAACCTTCATAAACTGACACGTCTATGCAAAACCTAGAATTACAGTACATTTTCTTTTGTTCTTGGCATAAAATAGCTTGGCAGCCAGCATCCCTCTTTAAAATTAATGGAGGTAGCATTTTGACACAAATGAATACAGTTAGAGGCATTGTTGAGATATCTTCTGAAGACCTCGAGAGGAGTCTGGGCACTTTTTCTCATCTGGGAAACCAAAAACTTCATCCAAAGTCTCCATGTAATCTCACTGCTGTCAAGGAGAAACAACTGACACTTTCCTTTCTAAGGCTTTACAAGAAACACCGCCTCTCTTGTTTCTCTGGGAAAAATTAAAACCTTCCTAATTAGATGCAAAATATGGAACTGCAGTACACATATTTCCATTTTGGCATAAAATAGCTTGGCCGTCAGCATCCCATATTGGGGGGAGTGTACCTGGTGAAATTGCATGGGAATAGGTGCCCAGACTACGAAGTAGGATCTCTTGAAAGTCATTTGAATGTAAATGTGGCAGCTGTTGTTCCTGATCCCACTTTTAGAATACACAATGTCCAAGCCCACTGGAGTGAAGAAAAAGCTTTTCTTTCCCGCAACTGTGTGAAAAAAAACAGTCGTCTAGAGAAAAGCTAGAGTCACATTTCATAAAAACACCCAGCTACACTTCACATTTAAAAAGTAATGCCGCAAAGCCCTGACAGCTGCGTAGCCATACCAAGAATGTGTCTCCTTCAATGAGAATTTTCCTAAGATTAACCAAGTTTCACTAAAGAAAAGGAGAGAGAGAAAATTCCCTCATTCAGCAACTCGCAGCCCTCATTCAGCAAATCGCGACTGCTCAGTTGACCAGTCACCATTCAGTGATTCTGGAAATGAAGAGCGCTACGGCATTTTTTTTTTCCCTCTCTCCCAACTTTCAAGTCCAATAAAACGTTGCTATCTCGACAGGCTGCCATTAGCCTTGCGTATGATAAATCACAGCTTGACAGACTGCAGCTTCGACTAAACATAATGCTCTGGGCAAGCAAATACACCCCCTGCACCCTATGCACTCATCATTGCCATTAATAGCGTTCATGTTGAGAAGGTGAATGGGAAGGCTGCGTTCGTAAAGCCCAGCTAATGCACCAACTGTACCGAGTGACAGTGATTTATACGCCGTCTGAGAGGGACAAAGCAAAGCTCTGATCGTTTGAGCGTACGAAAATTAGCGGATTACCCCCAAAACAAGCGACCGTGACAATGAGTTTCATTTACAGTAAGATCTACTCTTCCTGTCAGAGTGACACGCCATTTAAACAAATAGAAGTGGGAAACAATGATGTATTGTTTTGATTGAGGTACTGTAAAGTCGCGAGTGAGACCTTTCTGAGCGCTAATTACCGGATGCCACGGAAGCTGTTGGTTGTTTGTCTTTGCAGGATTTCAGGAAAAGTGTTATATCAGGCAATTAGCACAATTTTTTAAAAAGCCACGGTAAGGAATTTTTTTGTTTTCTCCTTGTTTAACAAGTTGAACATTTTTTGGTCTTTTGTTAACTGAAATCCATACTATCTGTAGAAGTTTAAAAATCACCAAATATGTGACCCTGGAGCACAAAACCAGTCATAAGTGTCAATTTTTTGAAATTGAGATTTATACAACTTATGAATGCTGAATAAATAATCTTTCCATTGATGCATGGTTTGTTATAATATGACAATATTTGGCCGAGATACAACTATTTGAAACTCTGGAATCTGAGGGTGCAAAAAAATCAAAATATTGAGAAAATCACCTTTAAAGTTGTCCAAATGAAGTTCTTAGCAATGCATATTACTAATAAAAAAAAATAAGTTTTGATACATTTACAGTAGGACATTTACAAAACATCTTCATGGAACGTGATCTTTACTTAATATCCTAATGATTTTTGTCATTAAAAGAAAAATCAATAATTTTGACCCATACAATGTATTTTTGGCTATTGCTACAAATATACCCCAGCGACTTAATACTTTTGTGGTCCAGGGTCACATATTATTTGCATTTCTACTAGAGTTTCAATTCAAATACATGTTATGTTCACCCAATATGACCAAAATGTAATTATTTACATTTCTAAAGATTTGCTTCTCCTGTATTTCTAGTATTTCATATTTCTTATGATTTTTTTGTTTGTTTGTTTGTTTGTTTCAAATTGTGCTTTTCTTCATATATGGCAACTTTCACAATTTGTTGCATTAAAGATTTCACATTTCTTGCATTTTTTCTAAATATTTTGCTTTTTAGGAATTTTTTTTAAGATTTTGCTTTTCTAAGCTTTTTTTCAAATAATCCATACTACACATACATTAAATAAACATCAAAATAGAAATGCCAAATTGACACATTATACTTAGAATTTCTTGTATTTTTAAGTATAAAATAACAAAGATGTTGCTGAAACCCGTACTTACAGATTAAAATCTTATATAAAGATTGCACTTTTTTTATTTTGCATAAGTGTAAGAGTAAACATTTAGAGTTTTGTCAAATAATATCCATACTTCTTGTACTGTACATTAAAAGATGCCATGAATACATGATTATTCAAATTTCTAAGGAATTACCGTATGTATTTCCTGCACCAGTATTTGAGCTGAACTGTCTTGTACTGCTATTGCATTGTCCTCTCTGTCTGCAAGCAAAAACAAGCCTTTAAAATAACATGGTATCCCATTCACAAATGAAACATTTAATTTAGAGCTTCCAAAATTTTACCTTGCCAAGAAATCAAGTAGAAGATAAATGACTCATTTATTTTTCAACAAACTGGCTTGCAAACTGACAAGTGGCCATTAGGAAAAATTGGCGTTTATGGTTTAGGTGTAGCCACTGCTTTTAATCTTGATATATAATGGGGGTGGTGGTATTTACAGCATTATAAACTGACACACAATAAAACCCTAATTGCATTAGCAGTCAGTGAGGGTCACACAACTTTCACATTGATCTCAAATGGAGTGAACACACAGTAGGTCACAACTATAATACAGTTCATTGATCCGATATACGTTTGTTCATAACCACCCCCATGCACCACAAAAAAAAAAAAAAAAAAATCTCCTTATTTTCATTACTACCCAGCAATGTACTTAACTATAGCTTATGGGAACACTACTAGACTGTGTTGTCGAAAGGATTTGGCGGAGACTATCCGAGTTCTGATTACGTTCTTCATAATCTGATAAGAGATCTCTGCTTTCTGTTTCTAAAGAACTAATGCCATGATCTCAAAAGCAAACGTGTCTAGGTTGATACTTCATGAGTGAAAATTGTTTAAAAGTAAATCATACACCATTTTTTGTAACTTCATGTTTGCATTACCAAAAAGAATTCCAAAAGTAATGACTGGTTTTAAAAAACACACTCTTACGACAATTCATCCACATTTAACATTTTGGTGAATTGGAGGCGAATTCATACACATTTATCATACAAATCTCATTCATACAATCTGTTTTTTGTAGAGATGTTCCGATACCCTTTTTCCCTTCCCGATACCGATACCTAGGCTCAGGGTATCGGCCGATACCTGGGTGTGTATCTGGTTATACAGCTGTATGTACTACTAGCCCTGTATGGTGAAGCACATCTATCTATCTATCTGTCTATAGATAGACAGTCTTATCTATCTATAGGTCGATAGTCTGGCGAGTAAACAAAAAATATAATATATAATGTTTATCTAAAAGTACACTCTCAGTCAGTCAGTCAAGCATTATAAATATATTATGATAATCAAGTATTATTTAATGATAGAACTTTAGCAATTAGAATTAAAACTTGGTAACCATGTATTAATGCATATTAGTCATTTTAACTGAACTTAGGACTGGTGGTGGTGCTTTTTTGGTCATTCAGTGTTTCTGTAAAAATGGGGAAAAAACTATCAATAATACTGATAAGATAATAATCATACTATGAATTCTACTAAGAACAATATAAAAGGCACTAAGGATTAACGAGCTGCTGGATTCATGAATATTAATCACGTTGTCTGCATTGGCTCGAACTGATTTGCTGAAATCAAAACAGGGACGATCATAGGTGAGCGCCAGCCAAAGAGATTGTCGTTTGCGCGTTAGCTCCGCCTACTACCGGAGAACCCGGCAGTTAAACTGAAGAATTCCAAAGGAACTCTGTTATTTTGACAGGAAAATACAAAGAATATCGTTTACATACCATGCTGAATTGACGCGCTACATGTAAGACTCTCTCGCTCGCTCGCTCGCTCGCTCCCTCTCTCTCTCTGCGTGTGAGGGGAAAAAAGCAAAGCGACGGCGAGTTGTGCGCTTCACACTAGAGCTTTACGGTACGTCAAATACAGGTGCGCGGCGCATTCATTCAGATGATCTGAAAAATAGATCACTTGACGGAGAGTGAAACTCTGAAGCGCTCAGTCAGAGTGTTCGGTGAGTGACAATATATCTGTGCTAAACTTATACATAGCCTCCAACTCACACACTGGCGAGTAAAATCTGATTATTTATGAGCCAGTGGCTAATATTAGACATCATTTAGTCGTCCAGGGAGAAGATTTAGTCGCATATGCGAGTGATTTACTGGCAATGTGCTAGCACTTTTGTATTTCTTCTTCGCTGCTCTAAATAGTGGTTGCTTGTGGCAACACGGCACAACTTCCTGTGTTTGCATTCTGAGTAGCTAAGAAGAATTGATTTCCGATTTGCAGCGTTAAGAAAAGCTAGCGCGCTGCGCATAACTATAGGTCTTGTTTAATAAAATGGTATCGGATCGGTACATGGGTTCAAGTACTCGCCGATACCGATGCCAGAATTTTTTGTGGTATCGGAGGATCGGAATCGGAACAACCCTAGTTTTTTGTACAATCTGCTTACAGCCCACTGAGGGTTAGGTTTAGGGATGGACCATAATGCCACAGTTTTTTTTTGTTTTCTTTTCTTTCTAAAAAATTTGTGTTTTTCATACAAAATCGCCAACTTGTAAAACAGTTTTCTCCTGAGATCTGGGCTGCGTTTTCTGAAAGCATCATAAGCTTAAGTACGTCGTAAACCAACTGAAACTAATATAGCTACGATCAATTTAGGCTTACGATGCTTTTGGGAAACACAGCCCAAGATGGTTTTCAAACAGTTTTCCACAAAATCACACCTTTTCTGCCATTGGTTGGGCAAACTGATAGCCACGCCCCACACTCACACAATTGGTTGAGCTGAGATTGCTTTCCTAGGCTGGCTCAAACAAACAGAGCAATGTTTTGATAGCTCCACAGCATTTACAAAAGAGATCATGAAGTATTTTCAGTATTTACAAGGGGGAAGGAACCTGCAAATGGTTTATTTATTTAGTTGCCTCTGCATTCAATTAAAACTACACATAACCTTTAAAAGTGTGGTGTTGGGTTTAAGACAAACTGAAGAATTGCAAGAACAGTCTCAAGTATAGGCAAATGGCCAAAAAGCAGTCCGACGTTTCTTTCTCACTCTGGGTGTATCAGATTATGTTTCTGAGCAGTGGTTGAGCAGGAAAAATGCCTCACTGCACAAGAGTCTTGTGAAGACAGTGATCAGATGTGTAGCACTGCAGGGATAAAGAGACTTGGCAGGGGTGCAGTTCTGGGGCTCCTTAATAAGAGGAAGGTGCAATGAGCAACACTTCACACACTGTGTGTCCACCTTCCATTGATGTCTACACTCTTTCACAATAGCTCAGCTATGAAGGCTTATTACATGAGAGACTCCACATCTTGACTGGAAGAGTCACTGGGGAGCTCAAGCAATTCATTGGTTTGTTTCCATCATTGTTTCGTCTCATTGCGGTTCCTCAGATGGCTTCAAACAAGTCAGTAGTTTATGAAACCAAACAAAACCCACAGAAAAGAGCTTGGACCATTAGAAAACGGGCATTTTGATAAATCCATCAGCAAAACTAAAAAATATCTAAATTGTGTCAGTTGATATGGTCTCACAAACAGTATCGCAAAGTCTACATTCAAGTTAATTTTCATGAAGTAAAGGAACACTGCATAATGTAAGAAAGAAAATGATTAGAAGAAGATAAAAGAGAAAAGAAATTAGCCTGATGTTTTTCTTCATACTCTTTGTAAGGGCGAACAAAGGGAGAGTTGCCTGGGCTTTTCTTTTCTTAGAAATCACTTGTGTGGTGACCAGGGTCCTCATCAACTTGGACCATGACAACGGGAGAATACAGGGCCGTCCTCGAAAGGTCAAACCAATGGGGACCCACCAACTTCAGACTCATTTAGTACCGCTGCACAACACCTCACGGCACAAACCAGAACTTGGGGTCTCTCGAATTTAACCCCATGAAGCTTGTTATCCTCAGGTTTACACACTTGCAAAATTTCACATTACTTAATATCGAACTTTATATGCCTCTGAAGATGATTAAATTTGGTTACTTATCTGGTATTTTTCCAAGTACAGCGGACCTAAAAAAGAATCTTGAACTCTTAAGGTGCACTTAATGATATCAAACCAACAGAATCTGTGAACTTCATTTTCTGAATAATTGGGCAATTTAACCAAATGGTTCCTTGGTCATTTTAGTGAATGTGTGAAGTCAGTTCTGCTCAAGATCACACAGGTGTTTTAGCAGAGTAACCACAGGTCTAGTTCATCACATTCACCATGAACATGTTACACTAACGCTTGACAACCATACAGTGTCCAGATACTTCAAGATATCATTAGTTTTATCATTTAAAACCCAACCATTTTCATTTTCTATATTTCCTCATAAAAAATATATATATAACTGAGTTTGATATTCTGTTATCTAAGGCAATGGCATACATTTTAAGTGTGTCCCAAGAGATTTTGTGTATCTTTTTATGTATACTGTGCAAGGCGAAACATCTCTTCTCTATCAATCTACTATCAATTTTTCAACAGCCCTTCTGTTATGTTGAAAATACTAGGCTGTGCGCATGTGTGCTACTGAATAAAACCCAGATTTAACATCTCATAGCGTTTTATTCTCTCCTTCTCCATGCTTGCTTATTCCTCAAACAGAATTAATATAAAAATGACAATTACAAAAATATATATTTTTAAGTGCCGCTGTTAAAGTGCAGCTTCATTAGTACTGTCACTGCATGCACAATTAGCCAACATTTGCCATTTTTCCCCCTAAAATACAACAGCAATAGCCATGAACTCCCCTCACAACGAACCCTCAGACCCCACATAGGAGGGTGTTAGAGAGTAGGAGTAAAACTGGAGCTATAAATGCCCATTTGCTTCAGAGGATCAATCTGGAAACGCAGTACCCCACTGCCAGAAACACACCGGCAACAATCCTACCCTAGAAATCCGAACACTACCTTCTCTATATCCGTAAACTATAGCCATCCATCCAGATTACACCCTAAGTGAATGATACAGGAGTGAAACATGCAGCAGTAAGCAGGTACACCCTCGGCCCGTTAATATGGGATGGATGTTGAGTCCAAATGCTGGAAAATGCCCAAAATGTCCCAGTCACTGAGAACAAACTTCTATTTAAAAGGTTAGACTGAGTGTTTAAAAAGATATAGATATGAAGCATTCATCCTTAGCAATAATTAATGGTTTTATATGGTAACAGAGTGCAGCCAAGCCCTCTTTACTTTGCACTGCCCTTCCATGCTGCAAGTTTACAAGCTGCTCCATAATAAATAACAGAAGAGGCTGTGCGTAATAGTATCAAGCATCAAACCAAATGCTCCAGCTGTTTCTGCAACAACACGCACTTTTCTCGTGAACATGCATCTCACCATTGCTGAAGAAGAAGGTGTCTATCCAGCGTCTTGCAGGTTGCGATCGCTTTTCCGGAAGGTGTTATGCTCTTAATATCGGTGTCTCATCATCATGATCTCCCGTTTGGAAAATGAATAGGAGGAAAAATGTCCAGTGCGCCGCATAGAGAGAGAAAGAGAGAGCGCGCAAGAGAGAGAGCAGTGCGCATGAATAAGACGAGCCGTGTGTTTTACTGCGGAGAGCTGGAGGGCGAATAGCGTCCGTGTGCTGTAGTGCTGAGTCCGTGAGCGCTTGCAGTGGAAAGCAGTGCAGCAGGCTGGAGGCTGGAGGGAATGCCGAGGAATGACAAGCGGCTTCCACCATCCACAGTCGGCTCGTACCATGTGTGCAAACTGGAGAGGGGGGTGTGCGCGTGAACTCGAGCGCTTTTTTACGCGGGCTGCTTGTATAGCTACACTGGAAACGTGTTAGTAAAACATGCAAAAATACTACAATAAAAACTGTGTTTGATTAAATGCAATCTGCCTTACCTTGTACGATAAATATGAAACCGTAGTTTAAAAATACTTCTTGTAATGTTACTGTAAAGTATTAGAATTAAATCGTTTTTGCTTACGAAAATTATCATTAATAAAGCAGTATATATTTACAGTAAAATATTCTTAACATTGTTTTAGTAAATAAAAAACTTGTACAGCATTACAGTTTATAAAACTGGCAGGTTCACGAAATCTGCATAAATAATAAGCAATTTTCCGAGATCAGAAAAAACGTAGCCTTTTTATTTTATGTATTTATTTATTTTATTTTATTTATTTATTTATTTATTTTTTGCAAAACACAAAGTGTTTTATTTAACATTTTAGGCTGTTTAGTTTGTGTTTATGGCATTCGATTAGTGTCGTGGTGAGTTTGTTTTGTGTTTGTGGTTTGACATTGTTTTTTATTTGTTCCAGTTGCTTTGAGGACTTTTATTATACTGTGCCCCTTGTTATTCTCAAGCTATTAGGTCTATCAAACATTAAAATAGACTGGTGTATTAAAAATGTTTCTTGCTCTCAGCAAATTTTGCTCATTTGAATAATCAAATTTTACTAAAATGTTATGTTTTATATTTTGCTTTGATTTGAAGATATATTTATGATATATTAAGACATTAAATGTGGGTACTGCCAGCTGATGTTCCTTAGTTAAAATTCAATTTGAAAAATACTTAAAAGTGGCTTGCAAAACTTAACTTTAAATTAGCAAATCAAAGTGCATCATATAATTTAATGATCAGATATTAAGCCACATATTTATTTTTTCCTTTTCTCTTTTTCTTTAGTTATTTTATTACTGTGACCATTTTTTTCTCTGAATTTAAAATAAATATAGCACTTGTTTAACACAATAATTATGTGAAAGCATTAAAATCACAATGGCACATGCAGGCAAGAATATATTAAAAACTATATAATGAAGTGACATTTTTACTGAAAAGTTGTGTTCTCAGGACAAGATAGTTCCATAAATATCAGGTCAGGGCAAGTTGTCACATGTGGTATATTATAAATTTATAAAGTTTATTAATTACAATATTTGTTGGCCAGAACAATAGTTAGATTTTTATGTTGTTTATAAAAAAATAAAAATAAAAATGTTTGTTTCATAATTGTTTTATTCTTTACATTTTGCCTGAAAGTCTGTTTAATGGCAGGTACCACCATTGTAACAACTTACCCCATATATGTGACCATAATCACTATTTGGCCATTGTTTGGCAATCATGTGTTCATTGAACTGTATATTTTTGTCTGGGCAATAACAATGTAACTGTTTCAATATATAAGTTTTTTTTCATTTTTTTTTATGGTTTGTATCTCTACAGAAATTGACTCTAAAAAATATTCTCACTTTGAGAAATATTTAGTTGGAGTAAAATGTGTAACAACTAGCCCCAGACTCCTCTGTATATCTATTAGTGGACAGTTTATTTAGAAGCAACAACAAAAATACTGTTAAGCATATACAGGGGAAAAAAATAAAACAATTAAATCAATTTATAACATTTTCAATTAATGCATGGTTCAAATAAATCAGGGACTAATCAAACAGAAGTAATACTTGAACGATAACTATAGTGCTTCTTTAGAAACACAGTAGAATCACACAGTATTTGATCGATATATAAATATCTTTGAAATTCTGTAAATATTCCATATCAGTAATACTGATTGTCTACTTGTTTACCTTTAATCACATACAAGTGAGTTAGTGAAGGAAACCTCATAATGTTTTTGCAACAACCACCTGATGCCAGAAATTTGTAGGTTAATATAGGATGCAGCCTTTGTGTTTTTCTGTTTTGCTCCCTTTGTTTGGCCCCGCACGTTTAAGTAAGTCTTGCCCTCAAATCCGAAGCTATATAAAAAATCTTCTTTTCCACCTTGCTTCTCTGCAATGTTAAAAGGAATGGTCAAGGGTCCCTATCCCTTCAAGTATGTTTGGCTACCCTGAGAACAAGAGAGAGGCCAGGAGGTGGTATGTGTGGGGTTCAATTCACTGCATTATCCTCTGAAAGCTAATCTCAGGCAAGCTTAGAGCTTCTTACCGCTCCCTGACTGTGAATGGGTGAGTGAAAAGTTAAATATTCTTTCACATGTAAAACTGCCAGACCAAGTTGGGATTGTGAACATGTCAGTGTGGGATTTGGAGACCCTTGGTTGACATAGGCAACAGGAAGACGGGGCAAATCTCATTATCGGAGGGTCCATATGGGTCTGTATTTATGGGGGCCCTTACTATATGTGACCCTGGACCACAAAACCAGTCATAAGTCACATGGGTATATTTGTAGCAATAGCCATTGTATGGGTCAAAATGATTGATTTTTCTATCATGTTCCATGAAGATATTTTGTAAATTTCCTACCGTAAATATATCAAAACGTAATTTTTGATTAGCAATATGCATTGCTAAGAACTTCATTTGGACAACTTTAAAGGTGATTTTCTCAATATTTGGATTTTTTGTACCCTCAGATTCCAGATTCTCAAATAGTTTTATCTCGGCCAAATATTGTCCTATCCTAACAAACCATACATTAATGGAAAGCATATTTATTCAGCTCTCAGAGGATGTATAAATCTCAACTTCAAAAAATGTATCCTTATGACTGGTTTTGTGCTCCAGGGACATATATGTGCTTTAATATAATCAGGTAGAGTGAAATAACTGAGTGGCAACACGGAACTCAAAGAGAGTAGGCTTTGCTTAGATCTACAAGTTATAATATATGAATTGCATGGCCAATTTGGACTAAATGTGAGATTATGGAAATACATATTTGCATACTAATCCCACATAATGGCATGTGCCACAAAATATTGTATGATTACATGAAAGGCCCTTTGAAATGAATAAATATAGATAAGATTCATTGTCCTATATTTTAAAGGGGTCATATTGTGCTTTTTAAAAACTTTTTTGGAGATCCATTTATCAGTTTATATATGTATTTTAAGGGAGTCCCTTCATTTTAGAATATATGCCACTGAATCCTCAGCACCATGGCAAAAATAAATAAATAAATAAAACACTTTGCAGTCTGTATTATATAGTATACCCTTTTCTCAGACTGTGATGATGCATTTTCATAGTTATTAACATTGTAAATCTATCAAAGATTTTATATTTTATTTTATTTTTTTTACAAATATAATGTACATTTAAAACTCTATACTTTTAATATCTTAGCATTAAATTACAAAAAACTAATTAATGCTGCTGCAAGATAGTTTCTAATACAACTGCTGAGGTAGTAACAGCAAATATGACATCTTTCTCTCTTCTGACCTACGTAATTAATCTTTTGATATCTTTCCCTCCTTTGGAATGTGATAGAAACACTTTTTTTTTTTTTTTTGCTATTGGGGCAAATGGGAATACAAAAATTATTTCTTACAGTTTCTGTTTACCCAATTATGATGTCATCCGATTCTGAGAACCCAGGAAATGTGAAGATCAGTGTACACAAAATAAAGGCACTCTACTGAGTCCTCCGCTTACGAAAATTAACCATGGTTTTTATTATAGTAAAACTGTAGTAACCATGTTTTTTTGGCATGACTATCATTTGACTACCATTTTTATAACCACAGTTTTACTACAAACACCAAGTTTGAATTAAAGCTGCAAGCAGCGATGAAAGGGCCCTCGCACCCGGGCTCACCGCAATCACGTGGCCATAGGAAAACAGGGAACAGCGGGCAATATGCT
>JAFVLL020018289.1:0-23259 GCA_021397915.2 Tor tambroides | reverse complement strand
AATGCATTCTTGCTGAATAAAAGTATTAATTTCTTGGAAAAAAAAAAAAAAAAAAATCTTACTGACTCCAAACTTTTGAACGATAGTACATATTGGGAGACTTTTTCCAAAATAATTACATAATTAAAATTATTATAAATAATGAAAGCTTGTCTACATTTATTGTGATCCACTTTTTGCGATTACCCTTTGACGTAAATGTCACTTGACTGCTGTCCTGTTATGAAGTTGGTGTCCTCCAGTATTACATCTTCAGTGTTCCAGATAATGATCCTCAGCTCATAACTTTAAAAAACAAAACATAAGATGGGTCAAACAAGTGTCAATTTTACAGTAAGATGGTTTAGTAGATCTTACCCTTTGGGTTTGCGAGGGGAAATGTCCACAGGAGGGCCAGGATGAGGCATATCCATTGGAAAAATGTCCACCCACATCTGCAGATGACCCTGAGAAACACACAAATGCACAATTATTAAAATCACATTCACTCCACCATCCATACTGTATATGCAAACTATATATAGTGCATTAAGATTACATAAACTTTTAAACAACAACACACATTACCTGGTCTATTCCTGGTTTGTCCTTGAGGTAGAGTGCGCGAGTTTCAATATGCTCTGGCACAAGTTTACAACCCCCATTGGGCATCTCAGGCCACCTGTGCAGCACCTTTAGAGCCAGGTGCTCGTACGACTCCACCATCTGATCTGTGAAACAGCAGCAAACACTTGTGGTACATTGCTCCTCTAATTACTAATCAACAATGTCATGATGTACGCCAAAAGAATCACCTACCTTCATCAGCAAATACAGTTTTCCCCGTAAAAACTTTGCTGCCGATGGTAATACGTCCTGGAGAAAAGTGAGGGCTGTCCAGTCTATTTTCTTTGCAAAGCTTAATCAACAGGTCTGTTGGCTTGATGCAGTCCCGCCATGCATTATAACCCTCACTAGGTCACATGACATCATCCATCGATGCATTAAAGGTGGGCATGAAACAAACTTGAGAAGATGAAAATGTTATGATATACAGTAAATACTCACATGGCATGTTCAGTTGGCAGACCACAGGTAGCTCGATGTCTGCTGTAAAAACGGTTCTCCAAATCAATTTGTGTTTCTCCAATCAAATCATCACCACCAACAGTGTCATAGTCATAGATGAGAATAGTTAGCAGGGATTCCTTGGGGAAAGTGGCTTGAAATTCAAAGGATCTGAACAGCAGAGGAAGATGAAAAAAGAATGAACCTCAAAGAAACATGGAGTTAATAGAATTTCAAAGCGAATTTCTCAATCATTGTGCTCGTTCACCTTCCAAACACTGGGTTGAGCTGCTTTGGGATGTAATTGTCTCTGTCTTTGATCTCAGTTTTTCCTAGTTTCAGCACTATGTAAGGGTCTGCTTTGCCATCTGGGTCCGCAGGGTGCAGGTTGAAGGCCTGAAATGGTTAAGAAAGTAAAAAATGACTATTACTGTATCACAAATGACTGACTGAACACATCAAAGAATACTGATGAATATAAAGCTCACAAGAATAGCATTTGTTTGAAAAGTCTTTACTGTCTTTTTTGATCAATTTAACATGTTCTTGCTAAAAAGCCAATGCTGGTCGACCAGCATTACCAGCTGAGCTGGTTTGGTCCAATAGTCAAACCAGTAACAGACCAGAAATAACCATTATCAGTGAAACTAGACGTATCTTATTTTAAATCATTCACAAATAATAAGCAACTTTATCAAACATGAACCAATATGTACTTTAATTAGCATCAATATTCCAGAATCAAAAACATGACAGGCACTTACTGCGACTATGTACACACGGATAAGGACATCCACTGCGGTATTTGGAGGTATACCCTGATTTATTTTAAACTGCCCAGAATCCAAATATCCATCCTCCTCCTCCTCATCCATTTCAGGCAGCTTGTACAGACAGAACCTGCCCTGATGGCACAATCAATGATGGGAATTCTGTGACCTGGGTCTTAAAAAGCCTCCACTTATGTAATGGTACTTCATGCGAAACCACTTTACCTTAAACTTCCCAACAACTCTCTCATCAGCAGAACCTTCTTCCTCATTGGCCTTTCCTCGATAGAGTTCAAAGGTTTTAACCCAGTCGTCAAAAGGCCCAAACTCAGCCTCCAGCTCTTTGTCATACACCTGGAGTGATCGACAAGTGAGACTGCACATCCATTTAATGGATAAATCCTCATTTAATGTATAGAAAATATTTGCCGGTAAACTAAGCATTGTAATGACACATTTTACCTGTAATGTTGCAAGCCTGGGCTGTTCTATCACACTTTTGTAATTCACCTCCTTTTTCTTGTCCTTCACATTTGAAGCTAAAGAAAAAAACAATAACAGCAGCACATATCAAAATAACTTGAACACGCTCTAAAATATTTTAAAGATAAATTGCTTTTAAGAGATTTATTTGATTAAAGAATCAAATAAATATGCTTTTATCACTTCCACCAGCAGTTTTTAGTGTTTTACACAACCAACACAAAACAACCAGCTGACAACTTCCCAATGTACTGCCATTAACATGAAACCGCTTGTTTTAGTTGTTTGACAAGCTAACCCTCACCACACACAACACAGTTAATGCGCATTTATACACTGCAAATTAGTAAGCTGTTATACTGTAATACTAATGTTCAAATATCTGGGGTCAGTAAGATTTGTTTTTGAAAGAAATTAACGCTTCAATTGACAGGAAAGACATACCCCCGGTTTCACAGACAAGGCTTAAGCCTAGTCCCAGACTAAAATGTAAGTCTGAGCTGTTTCAAATGAAAGAAACTTGCACTGACTGATCTTAAAACATATCAGAGCCTTTGTTTTGTCTCAAGATGCACACCAGTAATGTTTTTTTTTCTAAGCATGTTTATAAAAATTACTTAAATGTCCTAATTCAGCAGTTCCCAATTCCAGTCCAGTTAATGCCCTTGGTATGTAACATATACACTCGCTTCGAACTGGAGTCATGGCGGAATATCCGGTGATGTCCATTTCACAGGGCACATACGGTCGAATAGAACAAACATCGTATGTGATAAGAGATACATACGAAATATGCAGAACGGGGAGGTGCGAGGACTGGAATTGGGAACCGCTGTCCAAATTGAACTATGGCCTAATCCTGGCTTAGTCTAAGCCCTGTCTGTGAAACTGGGCCCTAATATTATTAAAACTGATTTTTCAAATAAATGCTCTTCTTTTGAACAGAGCCAGCATGTGACATGCAAAAATAAATAAATAAATAAATAAAATAATATATATATTCCCATAACTTACTAATTAAATCCCTCCTTTTAGCTTAATCATGGCCACAAATTAAGAATTCGTTCCCTCATTTTAGTAAATCCTGGCCACATTCTCTCAGTACTAAAATGAGGGGACTAATCAATATGCCCTGGGAACGTATTCTTTATTCAAGGCCACGATTTAATTAGAATCAGGAAACAAATGCTTAATTTGATAAATATATTTCTCCATAATTTTGATAAATATACTTTGTTGAATGTTTTTTAAGCACCAAGTCAGCATATTAAAATTATTTCAAAGGATTATGTGACACTGAAGACCGGAGTAACGGCTGCTGAAAATTCAGCACTGCATCACAGGAATAATTACATTTTAAATTACATTAAAAGTAACCAATGTTGGAAATTATAATAATATTTCACATTATTACATTTTAACTGTATTGCTGATCAAATAAATGCAGCTTTGGTGAGCATAAGGGACTGCTTTCAAAAACATGAAAAAATCTTACCAACCCTAAACTTTTGAAAAGTACTGTGTGTGTACAAAATCCAGAAATAGACGTGCAGATCTGGGTTCACTGGGATTGCAAAATGTTGCATAGCTTTTCTTTTTTTTTTTTAAGTTGTAAATGAATATGTAGACATTTTAATTCCATTCAAATGCACAGGGTTTGTACAGTGAAGAAAACATTCTGCAATCCTGTTGCCAGCAACAAAGAAAGAAGGCCATGCAATGGACAGCCTCCCAGTCATTCTTACCCAGGCTGATCAATCCTTCGGAAATAATGTTCTCCAGAGGAGTTACTGAAATACATCATAACGTGATCATGTTTGACTAAAGCTGGAGCATGATGTGTCTACATGATCCAGAGGACAAGACTGACTCTGGAATAAACTTAGTTATCACTTACTGTTTTCAAAGAGCAGTGGAAATGGATTGTTTTCTTTTTGCTTTGCCTAAGAAAGAAGTTAACAAAATTAAAAACAAGACAAATATTTGGAAGACAAGGCAAAAGACAAAAGTTTGGAAGCTTACCACTTGGATCTTCTCCATTGATGCATAGTATTTCGACCACCAATCAATTACATTATCAGCAGACTCATCAGCTGTGGTGCGCTTCTTCCTTTTCGTAGATCTTCGTTTGCTCTTCTTCGACACCTGCCATTGATGAAGAGTTTTATATTCACAGTAGATTGGTAATGTGTGCATGTGTTTATATGCTTCTACTTGCACATATGTGCTTTCAGGAATCCGGAACAGATTAAATTGGGGGGGAGAACCAGGATGTTTTAGATACACATTTGGCAATACTGGTGTTAACATGATGTTTTCTCAAATTTTTTAGTTTTTCCAAGTCAAAAAACAAACCTTTTTGTCCTGGAAGTCTGGCTCAGTTTTAGGAGCAGGGGTGATTATTTCCTCCTGCTCTATTTCAATGGCGATCTCCTCATTGGGCGGTGGCACAACGCTCTGCTGCAGAGACAGCTGAGCCACTACATGCCAAAAACAAACCATACTTTTAATTCGATTTAGACAATCATTTTTATTAACTGCTCAGTAGGTTTAAGGATTTATTAACAAATGGACAGATGTGTTTGAGCAGGGTTTGAAATCAATTCTGCAGAAGCAAGATTAAGCATCCCTGTCCGAGACCATCTGTGGTTATATATAATTGGGGGCTAGGCTCATAATACTTTCCTAAGACATTAATTATTTCATGCTCAGTGTTGGGAAGGTTACTTTGGAAATGTAACTTACCCTATCTAAAATGTAATAAGTAGTGTAACTATTTCAATTACTTTATTAATGTAACTGATTACATTTGATTACTTTTCTAAATTTCTAATGTTTTCAACTGTTAATCATTTTCAAACATGTAAACCAGGCAGGGTTAACCTTACAATAGTACTCAAAACTGATTACTGTCACTGACTACTGTGAAATCCTTCATCACTTGAATTAAGATTATAATAATTTAATTTTAAAGCACAGCCACCACAAAATCAGACTTTAGCACCTCTTTTTACTTTGAGATTGTTCTGAGGTTAAATACAGATTTAAAATCATAAGATATAGTTTAATAGCTATGATACTGTTTTTGAAATCAAATCTTGTGACAGGAAAAACTGGCATCTAACAATGGCTTGGAAAAAAAACAGTTAAACAGTTATTGAATAAGCGTGTGTCCTAAACTCCTAAAATTGGTGTCTAATATTTTAGAGCAGTCACTGCAATTTATGAAAGAAATCGATTAAATCTGTATGTGGGTGTGTGTGAAAAAAAATTCAGATGTAACCCCCTTTGTAATCATTAACATTTTCATAAGCAACTGTAGTTTAATTACACATTTTTTCTCAGTAACTGATTACAATTACATTTATTTTGTAATTAAATTATGTAATTTAGTTACATGTAACTAGTTACTCCCCAACACTGCTCATGCTAGAGCAACAGGTTAGATCGAGTTAGATTTTTCATTGAAAAAATCTGACAGTGTAGTAAATTTTGTTACTGGGACTGTAACTGCGACGTGCGTTACCTGCTATATTTCTGGGTTCTGGTGGGGGCTGTTGGATGGGTCTGGGGATGTGTTTGAATAAGGCCAGGTTGTTGATCATATGACTACCCACAAGTGTGCTCCGCCCAAAGGCCCTCCAATCCACCACAGTGATAGTGAGAGGAGGGAGGAGGTGTTCGTCTTCAGGCAGCTCCTACAGACAGATAACAGCGGCCACAGACATGCTGAGATCAGCTGAACGTTAAGCGAGGAATCACACGAACAGAGCGATGGGCGTGACACCATATACTCTGTTATTTCAGCAGTTGACTTACCACATCAAAGGCATCCACAAGTATTGTGAAGTTCGGGTTTTTCTTGTAACTCTGTATCACTGAAGAGTTGACACCTCCTCCTGCGCACTTGATAAAGACTTGGGGCCGATCGACAGATAAAAGCTGAACCTTCTTCAGTTCTCTGAGGCCCCAGAACAAAACCTACAGTGCACAGAAACACAAACTCAACAATACTTGTATTCATAGTACAAACAAAAACAGTGTACACTGAAAAAAAATATAACATTTAATTAAAAAGAGTCAAAACGGTAGATCCATATTACAATTCTGTAATAGACATAACACTTCATTATACATTTTTGAGCACAAATGTAGTAACACCTAATAATAGTGAGACCTGGAATACACTGTAGACCACAAGACTATTTTCAACTTCTACCATGCAGTTTTGTCTATATGTTGTGGAAGAAAATTCATCTTACGTTGATTTTCATATGTTTATGATATTGATTTTCAGATGTTTATGAGAACATGTAGTGCAAAACCTTTTTTGGTATGGCTGTGTAGAAGGAGATGGGTCTGGGGCTTTTAGCCTAAGATGTATGGATGACAAGGGGATCTATAAGGCTGAACTGGGCTAAGAGCCAGACGAGTGGGAGACGGAGGAGACGTGTGTTTGTGACCTGAAAGGTTATTTGGGGCCCTAAATGTAAAAGTCGTGGGCTTTTAGAGCATGATATAGTAGAATGTTATTTACTTCTTCTCCAAGCATGGAAAAGTACAGCTGCGAGCTTGTAACCTTGTAACCTTGAGTGTGTGGATATAAGGTGGAGGAGCACCCTCCCCGGATTGTCGCACTCTGCAGCAACTTGTGTTTCTGTATGACTGTCTGACCTTCTTTGCAAAGAATAAAACCTTTTTAATAACTAAGAGTGAGTTTGTCTCTTGACTGATGAGAGTCAGTTAAAATTGCCCCGACAATTTGGTGTCAGAAGTGGGATTCCTTGGATGTGTCTTCTGGACCTGAGAGCGGACGGTGACCGTACATCCTGGACTTAGAGTCCAGCCCTAACCCCGAATAGGTTTGAAGGGACGACAGGGACCGACCGCCGAGGCCCGGAGGGGACACCACTGGAATCAATAAACGAACCCAGGTGGCAACAGGACTCTCTGGTAAGAGACAAATCAAAATCTTCTAAAGAATTTGGGTTTTGAAATTAGAATTGAAATTAAGATAAGGGGATAAACCATACTGGTGGGTCTGACTCTGTGGTGCGTAATCAAGAAGTCTCTAAGAAAGATTGAGATTACGGAGGATACAAGCACAGTTAAGAGGTTTTCCAAAAGAAATTGAAACTGGGCAACGAGGCGTGATCGGGAAATTGAGCAAGAAATTGAGATCAAGGGAGATCCGCAGATTTCGAAGCAAGAAATTGAGGTCACGCGCAACGCAGTTAACATATTTTTTAAGAGGGGAAATTGAAACTGTGCCGATAGGAATCGGAGTTGCACGAAGCGCTCCGCCCGTCCGATTTGGGGTTAGCGATCGGATCTGTTGGAGACGTCTGACAGATTATTTAGGCGCCTAAAGGAAAATCCACAGAGAAAGAGAAACAGCCAGTATGGGGAAGTCCCAGAGCAAGCTCGCTAAATATGATACACCGGTATTTTGGCAAATGAAAAAATTATATGGCCAGAAAAGCATGCAAGATATGGGGAAATTAATTAGGTATCATGACTTTCCAAAAGAGGGAACTCTGAGTATCACAAGATTAAATGTGGTAAAGGAATCAGTTGAAGAGGGAAGCAAAAAACAGAAAGGTTGTTGTGTGAAACATATGTGTGATAAATGTGAGCAGACGGTGAATTGTTGGATGGGGGAGGCAGATAAGAGGGAAAGAAGAGCGATGCAAAAAGAATTAGCATGTAGAGCTGATAAGAAAAAGGAAAATGAAAAATGTGAAGAAAAAGTAACTGCATCACATAGACCTACTAACCGCTCTGATGTTTCTGTCTCTAAACATGCACCACCGCCCTATCATCACTATCCCGTGGCTGAGCTGCAAGCCCTGAAAGTGGACCCTGACCTCGAGGAGCACCCTCCCCAGTTGTTTATTCTGCAGCAACTTGTGTTTCTGTATGACTGTTTGACGTTCTTGGCAAAGATAAAACCTTTTAATAACTAAGAGTAGGTTTGTCTCTTGACTGATGAGAGTCAGTTAAAATTGCCCCTTATCTATCTATCTATCTATCTGTCTATAACCTATATCTGCTTTGAATTTCTTTGAATTGGAATTCAGAATTTCTCTTCCTGTCATTTCAATTTCAACTTCCCTTCTGCTGTTAAATAACGAAGCAAAACCATAATCAGAGCATGATAAAAATCAAACCATGACAAATCTGAATCATTACATCCCAGGTTTCTGAGGGTGCTTTTCTACGATCCCTGTCTGATCACTCTCGCAGGCCACTTTGGGAGTGAGAGAATTCGTTTTATGATATATAGTGTTTGCACTTTTCCGGGTCAAAGCGAATTACCTGGTGTTTTCCTTCTCATGAACCCAAAGGACTTTACAACCTGTGTGCCAAGACAGACCAATATGTCACGTATGAATATGAAAGATGTCAAGTATGGAGGACCAAACCTGCATAAATTAAATATGAATAAATGAATAAATGAATGAATGAATAAATAAATATATTAATGAATAAATAGATAAATAAATGTGATAATAGGAAAATAAATAAATGAATAAATGACTTGATAAAATAAATGATTCATTTTTAATAAAATTCATTTTTTTTTTATTTTCCCCCTTAATTTATTATTTTCTGCTTTTATACATTTATACATTTTTAAACATTTTTTAACTTTTATTTTTTCACTAATTCTTTTTTAATGTATTTTTTATATTATTTATACATTTATTTTTAAATTTATTTATATATTTATGTATTCTTTTTTTTAGAATGATTTATTCCCATGTATTTATTTTTAGATTTATTTGTTGTTATTCATTTATTTTTACTTTTCTGTGTAACATGGAAATGGGGAAGGTGGTCCTTGTGTAGCTTCAGTGCATCATTGGTTGAGCTCATGTCGGAAATCGTCAGGCCAGCTAAACTGATAGAGATGAGCGTTTTCAAGAAAATGGCGGCAAGTAGTAATTCGTTGTCCACTTTGCTACAGGATGTGGCAGATCAGCTGGAGAGTTATAGAGATTATTTTCACCTAAAGTTATTCGCATTGTGAGAAATATTTAAAATATTTTCCAGAAATAAAAACAGGAAGCTGAAGCTACTTATGTGATCTCCCACAGCATAAATACCGTCATAGAGTCTGAACTAAATCGGCGTTAGACCTAGGGTGATGACACCCAGAGTCAGACACCCAGTGGATGAAGTTTGGTTTCTGATCTAATAACTATTCTGTAATCACGGAAAAGTTTGCCCAAAATCAGGCTAGATCTGTTGTTTCATTACAAAAAAAAAGCCCTCCAAAATCTCATATAAAAGAATTGTGAACTGTATGTGCGCACAACCAAAACAGCGCAGGCGGCTAGATTGACCATGCATTTCGGAGTGGCGGCTGGCTTGACCGCAGTGGCCTACGGTAGGGAAGCACGACCCTGGATTGTTCAATTTTCATAGAAGCCATTGTTGGTTAAGACGCAACCATTTCAGTTATTTACAGTCACTTTTCCGTGATTACAGAATAGTTATTAGACTAGAAACCAACCATCCACTGGGTGTCTGACTCTGGGTGTCATCACCCTGAGGTCTGACGTCGACGGTTCCAGACTCGATAGCCGACGATGCTGTGGAGATCACATAAGTAACTTCAGCTTCCTGTTTTTATTTCTGGAAAATATTTTAAATATTTCTCATTAATGCGAATAACTTTAGGCAGGGCCGGCGCCAAGGGGGGGGCATTCGCGGAGCCGTGCCCCCCCCAAAACGATTACTGTGTGCCCCCCTTTCCATCCTCCCCCTCCTTGCCCCCAGATAGCAGTCGATTTGGCGAAAAGTAGAGCCGATAAAACAGCGCACATAAGAAAGCGGTGCACGCTTTGTGAGCGTCAGCAACTGCACGCGATCACAGTTTGCCTTCCCACCCGAACCCCCCCCAATGTGATTTGTGCCCCATTAAATTCAAATGCCCCCGATGGAATTGCCCCTGGTGCCGGCTCTGACTTTAGGTGAAAATAACACAACTCTCCAGCTGATCTGCCACATCCGCTAGCAAAGTGGACAACGGCAATTACTACTTGCCAAAACGCTCATCTCTGTCGCTTAGCTGGCCCTGGCGATTCGACAGCGTAGCTCTCGGCAATGATGCACTGAAGCTGCACAAGGACCACCTTCCTCATTTCCATGTTACACAGAAAAGTAAAAATAAATGAATAAATAAATAAATAAATCTAAAAATAAATACATGTGGGAATAAATCATTCTAAAAAAAAAGAATACATAAATATATAAATAAATTTAAAAATAAATGTATAAATAATATAAAAATACATTAAAAAAGAATTAGTGAAAAAATAAAAGTTAAAAAAATGTTTAAAAATGTATAAATGTATAAAAGCAGAAAATAATAAATTAAGGGGGAAAATAAAAAAAATGAATTTTATTAAAAATGAATCATATTTATTTTATCAAGTCGTTTATTCATTTATTTATTTTCCTATTATCACATTTATTTATCTATTTATCTATTTATTCATTAATATATTTATTTATTCATTCATTCATTTATTCATATTTAATTTATGCAGGTTTGGTCCTCCATAGTCAAGAGGGGAAAATGTTTACAGATTTGAATGAATGTTTCTCATAATTTATTTACAAACTCCATAAATAAGCACAAAGGGTCCTCTGGAGCGTCACAACTGAGTTGTCACGCTGATGGATGATCGCACAGGACTTCATAAATACAGAGGAGCGCTTGTGACGCTAGGAAACAGTGCCATTGGGAAAGCAGCCTGGGATCCACTTAAAGGTCGCTGAGATTTACACACGTGTCATCCGAACGGGTGGAGAGGAGACAAGATGAGAGATGTGAAATGAGAATGAGAAAAAGTTGAGTAGCCAAATCTTTGGCACAGAAAACGACCTCCGTCTTCCTTTTTCTTTCACTCCCTTCCATCTTGCTCTTTCTGATACTGCTCTAAATGGGCATTAAAACTTATGCTTAACAACAACAACAACAACCACTGTCATGTGGGTGTGTCCAGCAATGTGCAAGAACATGCTGAGAAATGTATAACTTTATACAAATGAGCAGTGTGATGTGGTGTCTAACGGGATTTAAGACAGTGCATGTTACTGAGATGCCACTGTTATGCCTATCTGTAACCAAAAAAAAACAAAATAAATAGCATGTAAAACATGATTCATTCCTTGATAAACGTTTTTCCTGTTCATTATATTATGCATTATGTAATGATGCATCTTATATTCTTAAACATTTGAACACATTCTCGTTTAGAATTAATTTTTTAGTTTTTTTTAAGATATCTAATTTTCACTGTAATCTGATTCTCAAAAATGAATAGGTACAGTATAATGCCATTTTCATAATTTGATTGCCTTGACTGATTATAGTACACATTTTGTCTTCATATAAATCAAATTTTCTAAATTCATTTTATAAGTTTAGCTATTTAAAATGTATGGAAGGCCATTTCTAGCCACAGAATATATATTTAAAAAAGGTAATTGTGACGTTTTTATCTCACAATTTTCCTCACTTTTTTCCTCATAGTTACAAAAAATGTGGAAATGTAAACTCAAAATTGAGAGAAAACACAAGAATTGAGATGTTAACTCGTAATTCTCAGAAGAAAATTCAGAACTGTGAGAAAAAGTTTAAATTACATTATTTTTTTATTTATTTATTTATTCCATTTTTAAAACCTGAATTCTGAGAATAAGGTCAGAATTGAGAGATTAAGAATTATGAGATGCAAACTCGTAATTGGGTAAAAAGTCAGAATTCTAAGTTTATCTTGCATTTAAAAAGAAAAATCAGAATAGCAAGATTTAATCACATTCTGACTTATCCTCCAATTCTGAGTTTATATCTAGAAATTCCGCCTTTCTTCTCAGAATTTCAACAAACAATGTCTGAATCATGAGATATTAACTTTATTTTTCTTCGAAGGCCGTAACAGGCTTCCAAAATATTGAACCTGACTGACGTAGAAGGAAAGAAAAAAAATACCATTGACTTAATTTAAATACATATAGGACTATACCACATAAAACTTGCAGAGCTAAAGTGCTGTAAGACTTTAGTGAATTTATTGAGTGTTTTTCCTCTCTCTCAATTGGTTGTCGTCAGTCTTGATATATTTAAAACCTAATTGACTCATACAGTTGACTGTCATTAAAAAATGTTAATTGCAAAACATTGCAGAGATAAATAACCATAATAGGATACTAAACCGTTGTCAGTGATTAAATGTGGTTATGAATTCAGGCTCTGTGACTTTCAGGAATCCGCTTTGTGGTGTCAGACTGAGTTCAGGCTCAAATTAGGTGTTAGAACATCCAAGACGATCCTGCACTGATCTTCAAACATGTTTCCTCCCCTCGGAAAACATGTGAGCTGCTATACGTCTGAACCCGAATGCAGGCGTCATCAAAGTGTGCACGTGACCGGTCAGACGTACGGGGAATGACCCTTTTGTGCCCTGCAGTAGTTCTTTCTCATGCTTCTCACACCCCTTTCCAAACATCAGTGCTGGGACAGGGAAAATAACTACATTTTAAAAGACAGGCAGCACGTTGTGACACATTACACAACACTAAGGATCACTGAAGGCAATGGGGAGCAGAGATACGGTTAATTGTGAAACAACAAAGGCATTCGGCTGAGCTTTGACTGTGTCATTATATCCCTAAACACAACTTAGTCACGAAGCACCGTGTAATTACTGAGTCTAATTATTTCTAACTGTAACATGATCTCTGTACTAGGGATCAGAGGTGTGAAGAGTGGTGAAAATTGAAATTGGAGACAACTTTTTTGGAATATAAACTCAAGTCAGAGAGATGTCGAGATTTGTGCTCCATTTTCCACTCTGTGAATCTGGCAGACAACGTGTTCCCTTATGCGAAACAGAGTCATTTTGAGGTGTTTTGCAATTCAAACGCCATTTCTCCACTGGAATTCTTCCATAAACAGTGCCACCGCAGATGTTGTATGTTAAGATATGATCTGTCATGAAATCCTTGCTAACGGAAAGGACGTGGCATGAAGAGCAAAATGAAAAATTATGGTCACACCTCATTTTAAAGTAATATCTATGAGTTAAGAGACAGTAAACTTAGAAATTATGCAAATACAAATAAGTTGGTTCATTTGGAGGCCTTCTTGGCAAAATTTGCCCAGCTATTTTCTATGTAGGGTTTAAACATGAATCTATCTGAATGAGGAAAGACATAAACCTCCAAAACTGCTTGCCAAGATTGTTTCAGTTATGTCAATTCAAATATGTAAATTTAGTGATGAAATCTGACACACACACACACACACACACACACACACACACACACACACACACACACAGAGAGACACACTTCTTTAGCTCAAATCCAGCTAATGCATGTTCCACAGTAAAAACACAAGTGATGCTTTGGTGTTCAAAGTTGGCTAAAACATTTATACATATTTATACATTGGCTTGCTTTTATCTAAAGCAAATACATTCAAGCTATACATTTATCATGAATTATGGAATTCGAACCGATGACATTTGAGTTGTTAACGCTATGCTCCGCTGTTTGAACTATGGGAATGCTATGTCCTAGTGTTCAAATAAAGACACCATCTGATCGCGATTAGAGAGAAATAAGATGAGCAACAGGGCACTGACTGACACTAGGGAAATCCCAGAGTGAAGACAGGCAACAATCAAAGACAGAGAAGAAGGATAAGAGGAAGATAGGGCAGGAAAGCCCCTGAGGTCATGGGTAAGCCCAACAGCTTGGCAGCAACATCTATTGATTGTGGCGTCCAACACTGGATGATCCCGACCAGATCACTCCCACTGACGAAGGCCATTGTCTCATGCTGTAATTAAAGCAATACGGAGGCTTGATTCATACACACACAGACCTGGTCCTCCGCTGTGTTTTGATCCCTAGAAAATATGAAATCACACAAGATCCCTTTAATATCAATAGTTTCTCACAGACAGCACGCAGACTGATGCTACTTGTTTCTCCTTAAAAGACCACAGTTATCTCTGAAGTGTCCTTTCTAGTTTCAGAGTAGATCTCAACACGTCTCAAACTGTTCTCAGATTTGCAGAGGTTCTAAATTCTGTCATCAAACACTAAAAATAAAGGTTCTAAAGAACCTTTCAATGCCAGTTCTTAAAAGAACCATTCTTTTCTTAGTGTAAAGAACATTTTAATGATCTAAAGTACCTTTTTCCGCTTCAAAGAGCTTTTTGTGCAAAAGAAAGGTTCCATGGACGTTAAAGGTTAAAGGTTATTTTTAAGAGTGAAACTCTTGAGATGTCAATATGAACTCATTTTTCATCAAAATTGTTTCAAGACCAAACATTCTGAGCCACTATCCACGTTCAATTTATAGCTCTGAACTCTGTATGTCAACAATTGTCTCATTTGTATCAATTATGATGTCTCCTGAGGACCTAGGAGAAACATCTGAGACAAAATCACTACTTTAATGAAACTCACATGAGGAGCATTATTTGCACGACACGCAGAATCGCTGCCTATGTACAGCCATCCAAAGAAGTAATTTAAGAGGTTTTATATGAGTTAGGATGCTGTCTATGTATGGCAATAAACAGCAAGCTCACTCGGTTTTGGAAAGGAGCCATTCTGTATGAGCAAACTTTACCCACAGGCTAGGCTTCTCTACTAAAGCAACTCCTTAGTATTACCAGAGCTTTGAAAGGAAATCTCTCCTCACCAGCCACAGACTGATGGACTGAATCACCAGTAATTTATGAGTTTCAACGAAACTCTGCACTGTTCATCTGTCCATTTGATATGCAAAATAGTTAAATATCATTAAAGATCTAAGTCCTAATCTAATTAAATATCCAAATAAATCTATATGAACCGTTCTCATGAAAGAATCATAGCGCTGCTACAGACTAACTGAATGTGAAAGGTGCAAATAACAGGTTGTTCTTTTGATGAAGATGTTATGGTGTTTCCACTAACCTGAAATAATTTGGTGTACCAAAATATTTTTTTTTTTAAAGTGAGAACTAATAGATGAAGCAGCATTCAAAAGTTCAAGGTCTGTAAATTTGTAATGTTCTTTGGGGTTATTTATAAACCCTCCTTTAATAGGTATGAACATCATGAACATCATCTATCTCCTTATTTATGGTTCTTGCAAAAAGATTGATTCTTCAGAGGTGGAAACTGGACTCGGTTCCAACATTTGATGTGTGTGTGATTGACTCACATTTTAGGGATAATTATCTGTGAAACTATTTTGTTTCCACCTATTTCTGTATATTTGATTGTACTGTACTGTTGTTCTCCTTTTTGGACCTCATGTTTGTTGAAGTGTATGCTTTATCAGAAACGAAATAAAGTTTATATACTATTGTTTTTGAAAGAAGTCTCTTATGCTCAACAAGGCTGTATTATTTGATCAAAATTAATAAAAAAAAAACAATATTGCGAAATATTACAAAATAAAATAAATACGTTTTAATAATAACTATAATAATTATAATACAATAAAATAAAATTCCTTATCTATTTTAGTATACTTTAAAATGTTTTTTTTTTCCCTCTGTGATGCAAACCTGAATTTTCAGCAGCCATTACTTCAGTCTTTAATTATTTATACTCTTATTAAAATATTACATACTTTGATCTCCGAAATATCTCAAACAAGGCATTTACACTTTATCTAGAAAAATGCAAACAATATTATATATATATATATATATATATATATATATGTATATATATATATATATATATATATATATATATATATATATATATATTACAAATAAATTAAATTACAACGTAAACATTTAGTTTTACCTTCTGAGGTTGATGATCAATAGGTTACTCTTCACTGACCCACAAAGAAAGAAAGAGAAAGAAAGAAGAAAAGAAAGAAAAGTGAAAGAGAACGTTGTTGCGACATCAATAATTAAGATTAAGTACCTCACATTATGAAACTTGAGTGGGCATAAAAAGGTATGCATGTTTGCACATGTTCATAAAAATACATACAGTATCAGGGTGGCTTTTTATTTAAAGTAATGCTTCAGGCCCAGAGCTTTAATGAGCTCTGTAATCTCAACAGTCAAACACTGTCATCACTGCTAACGCCAAACTGTACACATATACTCTGTTTGCCAACCTCCCCTGACATTTCTGCTAATGTTTTTGTCACCGATTCCTTCGAATGTGATGGAAGAGATGAGGCCACCGACCATTTCAGAGAATACAGCAGGTATAAAATTGAATTATGGATGAAGTCATATTGCGTAGTCCAATAAAACACTCTGGCTTTTCACTAATGTTATAGCATCATTTTATTTATGATACAATTTGTCCTAGACAAAAAATAGAAGAGAAAAAATAGTGCTGTTAAATCTTGTTGGAAAAATATCAAAGGGCGCTTTCACATGCTTTTGGTCAGCCTGTTTGACGTCAGAGCTTGTTTAGTCGGCTTTCTGCTTGAAAAGGTGATCCCAGCTAACACTATTTGGTTCCTGGAAAGTTCTGGGAACTTCAGGGTCATAAATGAAAGAAATCATAAATATGATCATTTGAAAACGCTTTGTGTAATTCTTATCAGGCTGTTACACAAAACCCTGTCTGCAACATTCTGTGAATGTTATATATATATATAGAGAGAGAGAGAGAGAGAGAGAGAGAGAGAGAGACCGTATGCTAATATTCAGAAACTGTAAATGAACTGTGTGTTCATTTCATGTATAATTTGCTTTTTAATGTAATAGATTTCTGTGTGATAAATATTTAATTAACACAATGTAACTAGCATATTGAAAGTAAGGGCCAGCGAGTAACTGTGTACAAATCACCCAAAACACCTTAGCAAAAGCAAATCAACACGCTAACAACTTTGAATAACATGTTTATGTACAACAAATACTCAAATAACACAATTAAACTAGCGTCTTGAAAGTAAAGGCCAGTAAGTAACTGTCAACAAACCACCTTGAACACCCTAGCAACTGCATATTAACATGCTAACAACTTCTCAGAATACAGAAGCAACTGAACAATTTAACATCTTTGCATTATAATACATTTCTGTACAACAAGCTTAAATAACACAGTGAAACTAGCATCTTGAAAGTAAAGGCCAGAAATGGTCAACAAACAACCTAGAACACCTTAGCAACTGCAAATCAACATGCTAACAACTTCTCAGGACAAATTAGCAACTGAACATCTTTGTATACACTCAAATAACAATGAAAATAGCGTTTTGAAAATAACAAACATTAAGTAATGGCCTACAAACCACCCAAACTACTCTAGCAACTGCAAAGCAACATGGTAACAACTTCTCAGAACAACTTAGCAATTGAACAGCTTAGCATCTTTATAATACATTTCTGTACAACAAATACTTAAATAACATAATGAAACTAGCGTCTTTAAAGTAATAGTCAGTGACTGCCTAAACCACCCAAAGCACCCTAGCAACAGCAAAGCACCATGCTAACAACTTCTCACAACACGTTATCAATTGAACAACTTAGCATGTTTGCATATAATTCTATACAACAAATAATTAAATAACACAATGAAACTAGCATCTTGAAAGTAAGTGCCAGTGAGAACAGTAACTGCCTACAAAACACCCCAGCAAGAGCAAAGCAACATGCTAACAACTTCTCAGAACACCTTAGCACCTGAACAACTTAGCGTCTTTGCATATACACTGCCCTCCAAAAGTTTGGAAACACCCCTGGCAAAGTGTAGTTTTGGACGATATCAGCATGAATCCTTATCATTTTTTGGTGCAAATACTGTACATTAAAGTAACTTGACATTATCATTGAAGACCAGCAATAATAATTTTCATTTTAGAACAAATACCCAAATAACACAATGAAACTACTTTGACATGTGCGTTCCATGTTGGAATGTCTGTTTTTGTTTTGGTCCGTGTGATTCCGCCCCCTGCCAATTTACCCAATAGTATTTTGACACGCCTGGTTGCCAGTTGGTAGAAAGCTCACCATTTTGAAGCCATGGAAGCCAACAAATGAACTAGGTCAGAGATCACAGATTCTATCCAACCTAAAAAGCCTGAGCATCCATCTAAAAAGCTGTATGGCCAGAGGCATACTGAAATGTGGATAAATCAACTCATCAACTTATCCAGCAGGCACACAACGTCATAAGACGTTGATATTTGGTTAAATTTCAGTTGCGACGGCAGGTGACCAAAATTCAATGTCAATTCAACATCTAATGTCAATGTTAATTTGATGTCCAATACTGACATCAGCTGACCTTGATATTTGTTGTTTTTTGGTTGAGTAACCAAAATTCAATGTTAAGTCAATGTCAAATTGGTGTCAAATATTGACGTCAACCCGATTTTCATTCTTAACCAAAATGCAACGTCTTTCCACCTGACGTTATATTGACATCCTGTGCCTGCAGTGTAAGGATCGCCTTCCATTCCGTTCCTGTTGCATGTCCTCAATCTGGCAACCCATGTGCGCCTCGAGTCTGAGGAGGAGACTCGACACTCCAATATTATGAATTTGGTTTGGAGCACCTATTTCAACCTCTAGCTGTCAATATTACATACTGCACCCTTAATCAGAATAAGAAGTAATGAAACTTGTTCAGACTAAGCAATCAGACCAAGTGTGAAAACAGTCAAACACACACATGCACGCTGACAGGCATCATCAAAATCCAGAGTTTCCATTTAAAAGTCTTTCTCTGTGCGTGCTGCTATCTAAGCACTTAATCTATAGAGGAGACAGCTAAAGACAGAGAGTGAACACAAGCCCTCAGCCATTACGGAGACTCTGTGGCTAAGAGCTCCGAGCACAGAGCCGACTATAACCAAGCCTGTACAGGTGATGAAACACGAGAGGCTTTTTTCTAAATTCAGGTTGAGGTGCTTCTTCCCCCGCATTTGAGGAGATGAGACCCGACAGGGCGCTTTGAACGCACGCCTTTGTTTTTAGGAGAGCTGCTGCCACTGAAGTGTGACCCGAAGCAGTGGAGCTGATGGGCCTGCATCAGGGCTCGGTTATGTGAGCCTCACTTTTACTGTCTCTTTCTGTTGTCTCACTCAGAGACGATGGAGGATAACTTTCTCTTCAGGCACCCAGATGCTCATCTCAGTATATCTATGAGTTATTCTGTCTCAGTTTGAAAAGACTGATGTACCTTTGTAAAGTGGACCATTAGTTTGTAACTCAGCTCAGGAGGATGGATGTCTGTTTTTATATAATAAATTATGCTTTATACACACAGACTGTGAATTTACACAATTTCAATGATTAATCTAAGAGTGTCTGCAATGGCACCAGTATTTATGATCTGACAAAATCAGTGGCTGACTATTACTTCCTTGTTGTCTCTCGATCTTAAAGGAACAGTTCACTCGAAAAATGAATATTATGTCATTATTTACTCATGTTTATGTCGTTCCAAATCCGTATGTTGTTATTGTTTCCATGGAACCTTTACACAGCTGTTTTCCAGACAACTCTAGAAAGGGCAAAAAACATTAGAACACCCTTAAAACTTCATGAAAGAATTAGGCTTTTTTACGCATGATCATACCAGCATTTTTTTCTGTTTAAAGGTTATGTGTATTTTAACAGGACCGGCTGTTGAAATGCCAAAATGAAGGTTATGTGATGATTTACTCATGTAAACTACATTGTGTTGTTCCAAATCTTTCAAAAACATTCACGGATACAGATTTTAAACTTAAACTCTTTTCAGCTTCTTGAATCAAATCAAACACAACTATCCCCACATGGGCGAGACTATGTTTCTGTTTGTCAACCAGTGTCAGAGACAGTGGGTCTCATACACTAACTATGAAAGCACAAAAATTTGAGTGTAAAATCTGCGCACATACGTTTTCACAAAGAAATCATTCATTAATTTCGTACTGAGCTTTTTGAAGATGCTCTTGTAAGTGCATTAATTAGAAAACTTTGATTTTGCATAGTGGACTGTGAAACAGAAGGTATTCTAAAACAATGACACATGTTTAGTCATGTGACACATCTGTATGTACGTATATGGTTGTATCGGCATCAGTTTGCCTGCTATTCACTTTCATTATGTTGCTAATTATAAATGTTACTTTGTATCACAAATATGACAGACTATTGATTTGCAATTGCTGTTGCAAAATATAATGACAGTTGCGTTTTCGAATAACCATTTTGAGTGCAACCTTGACGCACCAGTGAGTGGTGGGATTTTTTGCTAATAAAATGATCATGCCAGAAGAATATTGTGAGAATATTACTATGTCTGGTCTCTCCGTATCATTTCTTTTAGTTTTTATGATGTTTTATGTATGCGCAGCAAGGTGATTGACATTTCAGTGTGGACTGGCAACTTCTGGAAAACACTTAAAAAAGTAAGTGTGCAAAGTGAGTATTTTGAAGTTATCAGTTATGTCCGCTTTAATGTGGATGTAGCTTTAGAATACTGCAAATTCATTAACATTACAACAAGGTTAAGAACAGATTCATGTGCAAGTAATCCATGCAATTATTAGTGAATTACATTTGTGTCCACATTTTAACACAAAAATTTCAACACAAAAATGACAAAACGTTTTTGTGAAAACTGTGACACTGGTTAGTGCAAAAATTACACAATTACATAACCCAATCAATTATTTATGTTACTTAAAAATTATTTATTTTACTTAATTATGTTATTTAACTTTATTTAACCTCAATATGTGTGCAGCGCCTTTTTTAATGACAACAGAACGCTGCCATACAACCTGTTTTCTGTTCACCTGCCTCTTTTTCCCTAAATCCTTGCACTGGGGATCTGTTCGGATGTGTTGTTTTCATACGAGTCCACAGTGGGCTATTCATCCGAGGTTATATTCCAGCCAAATTCAACTTGACTCTTTACTGTTGCTCTGGGTCCTATCACAGTCTTGATCTCCCAACATCTCTTTTCCTAAAGTCCCTTTATATCACAGGTTGTCTGTTACTTGGCTGCGTTCGATCAGAGCTGACGACGGCTCCAGAGCTCAAGACAGCTCTCTTCACTGGGGTCGGGGGTATCTAATAAAAGCCAGCTCTATAGAGCTTTTATCTGTGGGCTTTGGGTATTCTGATCATTAGATCCCAAGTTAATCTCTCTCAGAGAGTCAGTGACATTTTTAAAGCTGTTCTCTCCAAAAGCCCCTTTCTCTCAGAGATTGTTTTACACCGTTTGACATTTCCGCAGTGTTTGAAACGCTCCACATGTCAGGTGGGGATGTAAGAGCCTCTCTATGCGTGCTTCACCTCTGTAAGCAAATACATCTCTGGAGAACCTGAGCTGACTTCCCTCTTATGACGTAGAGTGATTTCCGGGGACAGCCGTCATTTTTGGTGGTCTGTGCCTGAATAGAGCTATGTTGGACATGTCCCAATTTTTCAACAGCCTGGAAAGTAAAATGACTACTAATTCACCCAGAATCGATATAAACAAATAAATATGTAAATTAACAGAAAATGTACTTGCAGCTCATTACATTATCTATTAATTTGACCAACTTTTGACGCAGTGCAATGCAGGGTAAATACAGAGTAGTAAAAATACAGGTGTAAAAAAATAAATTAATAAATACATACTGAAAATTCTTTCAAATTAATACAGTACATTGTGCCCTTATTATTTTTTAAAATAGTGAAATTACGTTTTTCTCTATTATGCAATGAATCAGTGTTTTTAATGTTAACTTAAAATGATTAAAATAGTTTTTGAAAGCTGAGATAAAATAAAATATAATTACTGAAATATTAATTAATAATAAAATAAGTTTACTGAAAACTGAAATAAAAATAATTTGAAGATGAATAAATATATTTTTTAAAAATATAATAACATGTCAAAACCACATGACAAAATTGCTAAATTTAAAATTAAAATAAATAAATGCAAATTTAATAATAAATACTGTAATTGTATATAAGCAATACTAAAAAGTAACACTGTGATGACTAACTGCTGCTACAATCAGAATATTTACTTTTAACTTTAATTCTGTTTACCACTACTTTATGCTGTTAATTGTGGAAGGCAAATAGTCTCGAATTTTGTGAATAAATACAATTTAGAATTATCTTAATTAGCATAGAATGGAGGTGTGTCAGCACTGAAAAGATTGCATGACTCATTTGAATATACAGTATTAAAGGAATAGTTAACCCAAAAATGAAAATGTAATGAAAATGTACTCACCTTCAGGCCAGTTAAGATGTACATTTTGAGTTTGTTTCTTCATCTGAACAGATTTGGAGAAATTTAGCATTACTTGCTCACCAATGGATCCTCTGCAGTGGATGTGTGCCGTCATCATGACAGTTGAAACAGTTGATAAAAACATGACAGTAATCCACACTCCAGTCCATCAGTTAATGTCATTGGTGAGCAAGTAATGTAATGCTAATTTTCTCTAAATCTGTTCCGATGAAGAAACCGTACTCGGTTACCTTCGTAACCTCGGTTACCTGAGATATGGGAACGAGTACTGCGTCGTAAGACGCTGTATGGGAAAAACTCTTTTTTCCTCTTCAACTGAAGCCTTTTCAATCACGCAGTGAAACTGCACGTCCATTGGTTCGTGCAGTGCTATAAAATCGAACCAATGGCTCGGCGGCGGCGATGAGCAAGCCTATGGCTATGCAGCCCGCCAAAGCCCGCCAGAATGGGCGGGGCCTCTGGCTATATAAGCGGCCGCTTCGCCGCCGCATCTCAGATTTCTTCGAATGAAGCGACTGAGGCGTGCAGCTCATAGCACGGCCAGGAACGCAGTACTCGTTCCCATATCTCAGGGAACCGAGGTTACGAAAGTAACCGAGTACGTTCCCTGTCGATATTCTCACTCGTACTGCGTCGTAAGACGCTGTATGGGAACCAGTACAATCACGCCGTGCTATGATGAGGAACGACTCAAAAC
>JAFVLL020018288.1:10000-21794 GCA_021397915.2 Tor tambroides | reverse complement strand
AGTGCGTGCGTGCGTGCGAGTGCGTGTGAGTGTGAGAGAGAGTGTGTAAGTGTGTGTGAGTGCGTGAGTGTGTACGTGTGTGTGAGTGCGTGCGTGTGTAAGTGTGTTAGTGCGTGTGAGTGTGTAAGTGTTTGTGAGTGCGTGCGTGCGTGTGTGTGTGTGAGAGAGTGTGTAAGTGTGTGTGAGTGTGTAAGTGTGTGTGAGTCTGACCCGGGTGGCAGTGGTTCTGGCCCGGCTGGAGGCGGCTGCTGTTGTGGTTTTCCTCCATCAGACGGGCTGGAGCTGGTTAGGGTTGGGTTAGGGTTAGATAGGGTTGGGTTAGGGTTGGAGCTGGAGGCAGCAGTGGTCTGTGTGGTGGCTGCTGCAGATGAGGAAGAGGAGGGTGGTGGTGATGAGGAGGCAGCAGGAGGAGAGGAAGTACTGCAGGCAACATCAGCAGCAGCAGAGTCCTCGTTATCACCCGCTGACGACATCTCACAAGCCTCGCCGTTCACTGACAGAGACAGACAGACTCATCCTGCATGTGTGCTAAACATCAGATCAAAACAAACACTCCCAGACAAGCTGAGGAACATTTATCAGCCAAAGCATACAGATGGGCTGCTACAATCATCCATCTGGTTTGTTCTGAAATATTATTTCTCTCACCGGCGGTGCTGATCGCATCACTGTCGGCAGGCTGTGAACTGGGCGTGGCCTTTGGACTGGGGATTTGGTGTGAAGGGGAGGAGTCTCTGTCTCCGTTGAGGAGGAGGGAGGGGCCTAGCTCACAGTTGGCAGATGAGGTGGGCGGAGCTTCATTCTCCAGTCCATCTGAGCCGTTCACAGATCTGCAGAATCATGTTAGTAGCTCTGCATAATTAAGCCAACCATATATTTAATTTCCTAATGATAGAAACACTGCAGATTCTCACCTGTTCTGTGTCCTCACAGAACTCTCGTCTGGGTTATCATGAAAAGCATCTCCATTCTGATGGACTTCTGCAGACAGACAGACAGACAGATGACAGACAGCCGGAGCACTGGAGGTCAGAGGTCAGATTAGGGTTAGGAAGGGCAGGTGTTCTTACTGCTCGCAGTGGTTGGGTTTCCATTGTGCATGTGCTGCGGGTCGAACGAGAGTCCGTCGAGGAAGACTGTGAGTTCACCGGTGGACACGACTCCGTTCTTACCGTCCACAGTCAGCGTCAACACCTCGCACACATTCTCCACTGAAAACAACAACACACAACCCTCACCATCTCTACTGTCCCTGTCTACTGGTGCTCCTCCTGTTAGACAGCAGAAACCATCACCATCTGTTCAATAATGTGTAAACCAGCAGACAGACGTACGCTTGCCGTCGTGCTTCCGGAGCGTCCCGCTCAGATCCAGGGAGGCTTTTCCCAGCAGCGCGTCGGCCTTCAGCGTGTGATGACTCCAAACTCTGAAATCCAGCTGCGAGTGTGGCGTTATACTCCTGCGGCGACACACAGATTCAGAGGAATGTCAGAGTCTGAAACTAAACAGCTGAGCACAATTCATTTTCTTATTTTGTCTCTTCTGTGTCACACTGGTAACGAAACTCTGAGAATTTAATTGAAAAGCTGCAACAAAGACTTTCAGCCAATAATAGCCTGATTGTTTCTGACTATCACAGCGAACAGCCGCAGCAGCGACATCAACACTGTCAGCATGTAATGACCCAACTAGCGGCCCTCATCAGTCCTACTTTTTAATGAAACTGATTTAAAGTTATGACTAGCCTTAAATAAAAAGTACTTTAGTCATTAGATGACTAACTGGTAAGACTAGTTTAAGCAGTTTATACTATTAGTCCAGGACACAGCTGTGTCTGAGCGGATGTTCGTAAGAGTGACTCACAGCGTCAGACGTTCGTCCCATTTAGGGCTGGAAGAACTGTGGGATTTGGCAGTTTTCTTGCTCTCCCCCTCTGATGTCACTTCCACATAGATGGCCGTTCCAAACCAGTTCTTCTTCCTCTTGAGTTTGGCACATGAAACTGACAAACGCAGACACGACACACAGTCAGCATCTGAAGAAAACATGTCACTTCCTGTTCCTGTTGTGCTGTCTTACCGACGGCGTGCAGCTGAGAGCGTTCTCTGTTGTTACTGCTACAGTCGCTTCTGGAGGAACCAGTGGCCATGACCTCAAACACACAGCACACCCCATCAACTACAGGACCTGAATGAACACACGCTCAACTCACTGGCCCACAAGCCAATCGTCGCTAAAATCGTTTGACATCTTTACATACTGAGCTTCAGACCGAGTCTAAAAGTCAGCAAGAGTTTCCTATTCGCTTTAGTGCTGCACAATTAAATAAATATATTGTATAAATCTGTAATGCTTTTACTGAATAGACGACTAAATGAATAGTTAGTTCATGTCTACAAAACCTGTGAACAAGAACAATTTTCTTCAAATTCAGTTCAGTGTTTCCACAGAAAACGAACGGACAGTAAATGGGATTTGTTTTTCCTCACGCTAACCACTGCTTCCCAGTACAATAGCTGCCGACTGCATTTGACATCTCCAATGATTCTGGATTTCTAGATTTATGCGGCAAAACCTCCACAGACGGACGAGCGGTTTGAAAATACGGCCGAACTGAGCTGCTGCTGTGGAGGCCAGACGAAACTGAAGAACAAACTCTGGATTAGGCTTGCTGCGATAGACGGTGTTGGCGGTGATACCGGTGTTAAGCCACAACACCGGTTACATCACTTGCCCACCGCGGCACCGTCCCTCACCGTCATTCTGACTTTTTTAATAGTAATAAAAACCATTTAGTTCAATTAGAGAGCAGACACTACAATTAAAACTGAACGCGGCTGCTCAATGCAGCGCACCGAATGAACGACAGTCGCGCATCACAGACCAGATTTCATTTATCGCGTGAGGAGAGTGAGTCCAGCTGACTGACCAGAAGAGCGAAGTGAGACAGACAAGACGATGGCAAAAGAGTTTCAAAACCAAATGTAAAAGCGCCTGTTTTAAAAATATTTTGGATTTTGAAAAGCCTGTTGACCTACCATTTATCTAAGGTGATATTGGAAGGTTTTTTTAACATTCATTTCTCATTTATTTGGTTCCACAGTATTTGCTGATTTTTATTTTATTTAAACTGTGTGATTTTTTTCCCATTATTTTACATCAAGGTGTATGCAGTCCGTGCCTCCAAACTTTCTTAATCGTTTTGCTAATAAACGTTCTGTGTTTTATATTTATTTGTTCCTCAGTCTTTACTGATTTTCAGTTTCGTATACCTATTTAAAACCTGTAAGTTATTTGTTATTTTATAGTAGGCATATAGTATAGTGTACTTTTATTCGTTTTGTTAATAAAATTTATATGTTGTATTTTGTTGTTGCTTGAATTGAATTCAAGCAATTGATGCCGAATTGCCGCTAATTTAAAAGTGAAAGTACAGTAAAATGCGCACGGTGCTTTTACGAGTTATTTAAAAGCGGAGGAAAGTGAGGGAAAGTGGGAAAACTCAAACGACCACCCACACACCACCACCACCACCACGGTGATACCGGTATTACCGGTGCTGTCACACGTCGATTAACCAGTGGGAAAATTTCCTCATCGTCACAACCCTACTCTGGATCTACAGATTCAGAGAAATTATTTCACTCCTGTTATTCACAGGTGTAGATCTACATATAATGTTATAATCAAGACTTTTCACCATTAGTTAATCTCGGCAGCTATAACAGAAAAAATGTAGTAAAAGTCTCACAAGACACATAAAGTGTTTAAATCAGAGGAATAAAATCGGAGTAGAAAACACAGAAAATTCTACCTCAAGAAACATTATGAAATAAAATACTGCAATCATTACCCTTGTTAAAGGATTGACATCCAACTAACCCATCAGCACTTCGTCAGAGTAAAAAACTGATGAAATCTGACCAACTCACAATTGCTGTGCGTGAGACGCCTGTGTTTCTTCAGCCGTCACTGTGAGCCATGATTCACTGCAACACAAAAGATTCACATAAGCACAATCATGAAGACCTGCTCCCATCTCACAGCTTTAATCAGCTTAACCTGTAGCTCATCTGCGAGAGACAGACAGATGAGGAACAGACGGACAGATGAAGGACAGACAGACGGACAGATGAGGGACAGACAGACAGATGTGGGACAGACAGACGGACAGATGAAGGACAGACAGACAGATGTGGGACAGACAGATGGACAGATGAGGGAAACAGACAGACAGATGCGGGACAGACGGACAGATGATTGAGAGACGGACAGATGTGGGACAGAGGGACAGATGCGGGACAGACATACGGACAGATACGGGACAGACAGACGGACAGATGAAGGACAGACAGACGGACAGATGCGGGACAGACAGATGGACAGATGAGGGACAGACAGACGGACAGATGAGGGACAGACAGACGGACAGACGCGGGACAGACAGACGGACAGATGCGGGACAGACGGACAGATGATTGAGAGACGGACAGATGAGGGACAGACGGACAGATGCGGGACAGACGAGGGACAGACGGACAGATGAGGGACAGACGGACAGATGAGGGACAGACGGACAGATGAGGGACAGATGAAGGACAGACGGACAGATGCGGGACAGACGGACAGATGCGGGACAGATGAAGGACAGACGGACAGATGAGGGGACAGATGGACAGATGAGGGGCAGACGGACAGATGAGGGACAGAGGGACAGACGGACAGATGAGGGACAGACGGACAGATGAGGGACAGACGGACAGATGCGGGACAGATGAGGGACAGACGGATAGATGTGGGACAGATGAAGGACAGACGGACAGATGAAGGACAGACGGACAGAAGAAGGACAGATGAGGGACAGACGGACAGATGTGGGACAGATGAGGGACAGACGGACAGATGCAGGACAGATGAGGGACAGACGGACAGATGCAGGACAGATGAAGGACAGACGGACAGATGCGGGACAGACAGCAGATGATTGAGAGACGAACAGAATGAAGGCGTGACAAATATCTGCCAGCAAAACTGACTCATCTGAGTTTCTCCTCCTGGACGCTCGGTGGAGGAGAAGCGTCTCTATCGAAGGCTGAGGTTTGCTGAACTGTGATGTTTGGCAGTGAGCTGTGTTTCATTCGTTCACATAACATCTGCGTATCTGCGACCGCAGGGCTGATGGGAGAAACAGCTCCAGCATCTTTTAAAGAGTCTGGACTCATGAGTGTGTGATTGTGCAAGACTAGCTGTTAGTGTCCCCTAGAGAGTGACCACACTGCAATAACTAGAAGCTCAGTTTAGTCAAGTCACCTTTACTTCTATACAATAAAGTCTGATCCAACGCAGCTTCAGAGTATTAAGGTGGAAAATAACAAAAAAATGATGTGATTCTAATATAAAATAGCATGTTTTGCTGTAAAGCAGCTCTACAATAGACAGTGTCATTATTCAGAAAAGTGTTTGTTTGGTTTCATAGATATTATGAAGATTTCATATAAATGAGGGTTTTGCTAGCTGAATTGTTCAGAAGTAAATGCAGCTGTGTAGGAACAGAATGAGAGGAAACACATCTGTGATAATAGCAGTGCATAACCTCTCTCTGTCTGCAGTAATGTTCATTTATAAGTGTTTAGGGTCTGTGTATGTGCTGATGTCTCTCTGTGAGTGTTTGGATCAGCTGTGTGTGTGTGTTTATCTGTGTCTCTGCGGCCTGTTACCGGCTCCGCCGCCCGTTACTCAGCTCACAGACGCACAAATAATCGGAACTGAGTTTTAGACTCCTTAATTGTTCATCACTGCGAATCCGGGCCCGGTGGATCCGATTCTGTTGTGCAATTCAGAGAGTAAACGGGAAATATTTCGCCGTTTATCCGCACACTCATGCTAACAGGCTAACACATTAGCGTCACGGCTAACGCCGCTCTGACGCGATCAAACGACAAATAAACGGTGATTGCTAACAAACACACACTGCCGTGACCCTCACACTGTCCTGTCACACACCTCTGTGTCTCTCACACACACACTCGGGTGTTTGTGTGTGTCTGTCAGTAATCGGGTTTAATCTGGATCAGGCCTGCAGCCGCAGCGCCATTTTCACAATTTAACCTGCAGAGCGACCGCGAAACTCCGCAGTGACAGTAACAAACCTTAACCTGGTTAATGAAGTTTAACTAATCGGACAAACAGTTTAACTCACCAGACGCTGCTGCGGGACTGCAACTCAAACCGACTGAACTGAGAACGCGCCTCCTACTGACTCTCACACACACACTCACTGACTGACTGACACACACACACACACACACACACACACACACACACACACACACACACACACACACACACACACTCACTCACTCTCTCTCTCTCTCTCACTCTCACACACACACACACTCTCTCTCTCTCTCTCTCTCTCTCACACACACACACACACACACACTCTCTCTCTCTCTCACTCACACACACACACACACACACACACACACACACACACACTCTCTCTCTCTCTCTCTCTCACACACACACACACACACACACACACTCTCTCTCTCTCACACACACACACACACACACACTCTCTCTCTCTCTCTCTCTCTCACACACACACACACACACACACACACACACACTCTCTCTCTCTTTCACACACACACACACACACTCTCTCTCTCTCTCTCTTTCACACACACACACTCTCTCTCTCTCCCTTTCACACACACACACACACACACAGAAACACTTGTTCCCTGTAGAGTAACAATGACTGACAGACACTGTAACGTTTCTAATTGATGATGCAGGTTTATTGTGAAATTGAATGAAATGTTTATTTGAAGCCCAGGGCTCTGATTCCTCTCACAGCTCAGTTTTAGATCTTTGATCTTTAACAGAAAGTGACAGTGAGGTATAAGATTAACTTCATTCTGTATTCATCAACTACATACAGAGACTCACAGCAGATCTCCACCGACCCTTTCCTGACACAAAGAAGCCTTTTTTTATTAAATACATGTCTAATGATCATAACATTGGAAAATCCACCACCAAAAATATCCCTCGGTCCATCCATGACCCTCTGAACATCGTTTTATTTGCATAAGCTGTTAGACCCATCAACTCAAGAAACAAGAACTGGAAACAGATGATCAGAAGCAACTGAGACCAACATGACAGAAACAAACGTTCGTGATATTGCTGTAAACGTGAAGACAGTAGAGTTGAATGGAGTTTAAATCACAGTCGATGACTAGCAGCGCTGTGTCACTTCATCTACTTCCCGTATCCCTTCTCCAATCCTTTGGCTGTGTAAAAACTTGATCAATTCATCAAGCACAAAACACACACAGAGACATTATGAAACATCCCAGAAGCAAACAAAACCCAGGCAAAACCAACAGAAAGCACATTTTAATATGTACATCATTTAAATACATAAAACTCTGGGAAAAGACGCAAGGCACCGTGTCATCAGTGAAACTCTGCGGGAAGGCACACGGCTTCAGACGAAGCTTTAATGTGGTGTTCGACATGATTTCATCAAGTAGTGTAGAAGCATCTATCCCATAATCCCTCAGGACCGTAAAGTGCAGGAGCGAAAGGCCTCGCTGTGATCAGCACTAAATATGGCTTTCAGTGAAGCAGAAACCTAAAAACTCATGCTAGCAGTGTTTTAAACCCACACAGTCTCCAGGGCATGAATGTATGAGTGCAGTGATCGAAGCAGGAACTGAATGGGTGACACGTGAAGAAGCCCAACAGAGATGAACACCAGCCCCGTGTGCGAGTCTCACTCGCTTACACCTCACAAACTCAAACTAAAACACAGACGTGACCCTGAGAACAGAGAGATGCTTTTCCAGCGGCGGCCGATCTCAGATTCAGTGTGCCGCTGATTGTCGGAGTGATTCTGCTTCCTGACCTTTGGACTGAACGTCTCTCTTTGGCTGCCGTTAAACACGAGTCCAGCGAGCAGATCACACGGTGCCTCCTCATCTCCGCCGCACAGGAACCGAAATAAAACCAGAGGAGAGACGCTCAGTGCTCCAGAGGAGTGACCTGAATGACCGGAGGAGACGAGCCGCTGACCGAGGGACCGCACCAACACACGGAGCCCTGAGACGCCTGGAGCACAGCCCTGCGCACGCACACAAACACACACACACACACACACACACACAGAGAGAGATCAGTGCATCTGCAGCACATGTTTGTGTGGATCACACTGCTCTCTAAGCTTTAAAACTGCAATGAAACAGAAGTATCAACAAGCAATAAGTAACAATAAGTAGATTTTTCTTCCGTATTCTGACAGATTATCAAAAAGAAATGTAGGGCAGGGATTGGTTGTTGCATCAGTTGTTGATTTGTGGGCGTGGCTCTCAGAAGTGTATGCAGATGAGCGGGGCGGAGTTTAGGAGCACTAAATGACTGGAGAATCCTGCACACGTCACCAGAGACGACTGACACTTCACTGGACGTTATGACATTATGATTAAACAATACACGGTCAAAAATTATAACAAAAAAATTAAACAACTACTTGAATGAATAATTCACAAGACGACCAATAACATGCATTTGATTTCGTGCTGAAATTATAAAGACTATGGCCTGGTTTCACAGACAGGGCTTAGGTTAAGCCAGGATTAGGCAATAGTTCAATTAGGACATTTAAGTAGTTTTTATAAACATGCCTTAGAAAAAACAATACTGGTGTGCATCTTGAGACAAAACAAAGGCACTGCCATATTTTAAGATCAGTGCAAGTTTCTTTCAGTTGAAACAGCTCAGACTTACATTTTAGTCTGGGATTAGGCCTAAGCCTTGTTTGTGAAACCGGGGGTGCATCAATAAAATAAAACATAAAAAGCCAAAAATACTAGCTCTAGAGGACTCACTGGCTTTCATCAGGCAGCTCCTGATCGGCCTCCGCAGCAGAAGACTCCACGTCCAGACTGCAGTCGCTGCCCGCTCCGGACGCACAACACGGACTGTCTGGAGTGAGAACGTCCCCGCTGCGCACACACACACACACACACACACACACACACACACACACAGTCAGTCTGTCTGCTGTAACGCTGCACTGATGCTGTGAGTCTGTCAAATGTTCTGGATTTACTTGATTCGTCCTTCCAGCATCTGAATGTGCCGCTCTTTCTCTTCCAGTGTTTTCTTTAAGCAGTTTATCTCTCGCTGTTTTTCTAGAAGCTCCTTCTGAAGCCTGTAGTTGCACTCCTCTAGAGTCTCACAGAACGCCTGATGGACAGACAGACAGACTGAGCTCTCATATCTCGAGTCCTGTGCTGCTTTTAAAATCATTTGCACTTACATTAACTCTGTCTTAACATTGTGATGCACTACATCTGACCCTAATGCCACCTTTAGTTCAATTACAGTCATTAGGTGTGTTCGACTTGAAGCGGCGCTGTATGACATTAAAGTGCCGCGAGAGCTACTCGAAAGCACAAGGATCTGTCTGCTCTCTTATCGCTCTCGCCGTACTTTGATGTCATACACTGATCATTCTGCGCAGCGCCGCTTCAGGTCGAACACACCTATTGTCTGGGTTCAGAATCATGTGACCCCACGTTAAAGGATTGTGGGTAATCAGTAAGATGAGATTTTAGCACCGGTTACATCAAACATTGCTAATAGTGTCTTCTATGATGTGCGACACAAACATCTCTGTTAATATGATGATCATATCTGATACGCTGGCGACTCACCCGGCTCTCCTCCAGACTGTCAAACGGCCCGGGAGGATCGTCCAGACACAAGAACTCACGCACCGCCACACTGAGGAACACACACACCTTTATCAACCTGATTCATGCGTTACGAGTGCTAGACTGAGCCGTGAATCCCGCGCTCACCAGTTGGCGATGTCTTTATGGGCCACGAGGTTCTGGAGGAAGGCCTGCAGACCCAGTTGTCTGTCCTCCAAGAACTCCGTCTCATAGTTGTCTTTAAACCAGCGCTTCGGAGGAAGAGACAGCCTGAACCCCGGAAACATCTCCTTCAGCTGCAGACAGAGACACAGCGTCAGCGGAGCACCACACACACACACACACGAACTGCTGGTAACACTCTGAGAAGTCACTGACCTTGTCGTTGAGTCTTGAGAAGTCAGTATAGCGTCTGAACACGACCCAGCTCTCGTCCGGAGTCTTCCTCACCAGAACTTTATAGACCTGCAGCAGATTGACACGTACAGTCATTTCTACACACCGTACAAATGAAAAACCTGGGCAGATTCATCAGAACAATAAACTCATGATCTTTAGGCCCTTTCCCAGCTAAAACAGAGACGGGGAACTACAGCTCCTTACAGTCACGGCCGTCTTCAGCGCACTTCTGCGTGAATCTTCATAACCGGAGTCAATCTTTCCTCTTGAATCAGTGGTTCAGAGCATAATGTCAGTCTGCCAAGATCATGTGATTTCAGTAAATCAGGCTTTTTTACGTCATGAACTGTTTCAAAACTTTTCAGAACGTAATTTTTGATCTCAGTGAACCCATAAACCAGCATCTGTATGTTTATTTCATCATTTTAATAACACATTTGCATAATAAAAAAGGAAGAGCAGTAGTTAATTGACTTTTATCCATCCCTGATTAGTCAAGCCCAAAACAAGCCATGCACATACATTAAAAGAACATCTTCTACATCTTATTTGACAGGTCATGTATTTACTACATGTGCAGTTTGTAAACGCATGCATGTTCCTGTGTCTGCCATCACTAGGGAAAAGCTGGAGATGTGGACGGTGATTGGTCAGACACACGGTTCACAAACATCACCGTAGCCAGCTATGAGGTCACCGAGGTCTGGTCCTCTGTAAATTTTTCATGTTTTCATGTTCATGTTCCATTTCATGAAAATGATCGCTGTGAGACGCTGATGGAGCGAGCGAGGGTGCGGGCGCAGCCAGATCCAGCTACTATAAGCATCTTTGGACTTGTTTTTCTACTTAATTTGACACTTTAGAAAGTTAATAAAGTGGAAAGTTGCAGTTTAGGGTTAGCGATATCTTTATCTTATCTTATTTACAAAAGATGTGAGCTAATTACAGTTTTGTTTTTTTTTACTTATTTTGCCTTTTTTATTTGCTTACATAGCAATATCTGGCACTTAAACTGACAGTAATCAAAAAAGCCCATGGGCAGCATACCACATTAGGTAAGGAAAACACACATTATTATTTGTCAGAAATGTTATCAACACAATCAAAAAGCATTTAACACTAGTATACATAGATCTTTGGAACAATACGTTACAGAATGAAACGAAAAAGTCTATGCTATTTCTTTCAGTACAGTAGTTAAATTTTGACAAAATCATCTACATAGCAATGGTTATTAATGCAAACTATAACAGTAATATGTATTGCTGCATGAATAATAAACACAAAATTATCAATTCCTAACCTAAAGTAAAGTATTAACAAATTTTGATGAAATAAATATGGCATAATTTAGCAAAGTTCATCCAAAGAAAAAACATCTTTCATAAACATCTACAGGTCTGTCTCTTTTAAAGTGTTTGGTGTATATAATGAGTTATTTGTAAGGGTTATTGTAGCACCTCACCTCACTAATTTTCAAACCCTGGTTACGGCCATGTTCACAAACCACTGAGAATGAAGAGATGTGTGCCAACAGTGGGTCCTGACCCAGTTTTTCACCTGATTATCTCTGTAGGAGTTATGTCCTCATAAAGCCCGTCTGCTGTGATTCGTGTAAGAAGGACTCACTGTAAACTTGGCCCTCTCCTCCATCACCTCGTAGC
>JAFVLL020018288.1:0-5000 GCA_021397915.2 Tor tambroides | reverse complement strand
GTATTTTCTGTGGTATCTGTGTTTGCTGCCGCTGGTTTTGTCTCGACTGAGGCTGAGCTGGAGACGAGGCCTGGGGCTGCTGTGGTTTGTGGGACAGGTGAGCTGAGTATTCCTCTTGTATTTCTAACAGCGTGAGTCTGTGGTTTGAGCAGCAGTCTGTCGTGTTTTCAGGCGCTGTGGCTGTTGCCGGCGTATTATCTGGAGTTCGAGGGCTGGAACACTTTCGTGCTCATCTGGATCGCTGGGCTGCTGTTTGTCCTCATAAACGCTCTCATACTGGGACAAATAATCTCCCATTACAGACCCGCAGAAGCCCAGCTGAAGAAAACCGACTGACAGACGCCTGTGAGAACACCATCGCTTCACACATCATGAACACATGTAAAGATGTTCAAGACAAGAGTGTTTCTACATGTCCAAGTAATATATTTCTCATGCAGATATTGTCTGGTTGAGAGGATTCAGATGTGCTGACCACTAGATGTCGCCCAACAGCAGATCTCGAGACGGACGGCACAGTTTGACTGATCTGATGTTGAACAAGGGCTGGATTTTTCAACACTTAACATTCGATAAAGAGTCAGCCGCTCTCACAGATGAACTTAGATTTCAGACGTGTAGATGCTTTGTGATCATGATAGTGAGTGTGTGTCTATGCAGAGATTATCGTGAGTGTAAACAAACGTTTAATGAACAATATCTACACGTCCGAGGCGTTAGCAGATGTGTGAGTGAAGAGACGAGCTCCGCCCACCTGGCGACGTCAGCACCAATAGGAACGAGTGTTGACCGGCGGTGGGCGGGGCATCTGATGATGTAGAACGAGAGCAAAGCCGCTCAATTCAAAGAAGATTCGCTGCGGTGGAATAATTCATCTGAGCTCTGCTCCATCAGGCGAAGCGGTTCTCTCAGATCAGCACTAAACTGGATTAAATCATCTCTGCTGTGACTAGTTTAGTCTCTTTCACTACATTAGAAGCTTGAAAAATCTTCTGTCGTCACAAAATGTTCTGGTTAACATTTTTCCAAAATACTGGACACAATTATTGAATGAACAGAAGCAGTCTGCAAATCTGTTTATGTCTGAAATAGTTATTACTCACAACACGGTCTGATTAAAGTGTTCAAAAGGAGAATATGAATCACAGGTGGAAACATTATTCAGAGCAAAACACTTCAACACATAAGCATGGTCTTTTTGTCATACAAGATTTTTATTTTTATAAAAGTAATAAATATAACAGGAAGACCCACATTTGATTGTTGCTGTTTTGCAGCTACAAACTTGTGTAAAACATTACTGTATCTTCTGTTAATATTTATTGCCCATATTGAATGCCAGTGGCAAAACGTCATGTTAAAATCCTTCCTGAAAAAGTGCAAAAGGCCATTAAACAATAAATACAAATTATTGATACAAATGAACCTTCCAGAAACAGCTCATCAAACACCAGGACATCACGCCTCGGCAGGTTTTCTTCGGTTAACTAGCCCCAGTAGTGCAAGTGCGGCGTTATTATCATTATTATTATTACATTTAAACAGTAGTTTTATATGAAGTCCTAGTTACAAGCCCTAACCTTCAGAGCCGTGCTCTGTTAAACACATCAAATGTTTGGCATTCTTATCAATGATGAAGTGAATTTAACATCAAAATATTTAAGAGCCTAAATATGACATTATTAATTACTGAATGTGTTTTATTACTGGACTGCTTCAACATACTCTTTTTTTTTTTTTTTTTTTAGGCAGGTTTTTTCACCTCTTGGCTATTTCATGAGACATAAGAACATTTCTGTCATTGATCCGGCTGATATCTGAACACAGATGAAATCCTTCAGTTTTTATACTTCTAAATAATTAATAAACATGCAGATGAAATGCTTTAACAAAACTCAAAGTAAACCAATGATTGTAATGATGTACTAGACTCAGTAAAAGACAGATTCATTTGAAGGATTTGCTATTTCAAATGAAATAAGAATAATTTTCAGATATTTTCTTTTTTTTAGTTTATTGTAATTTTTATGTTAGTCATTTTTACTTGTCCATGTTTGTTGAACAAACTGAGAAAGAAATATTAGCCTCACTATATAAAAAGTGCATAGAAAAAAATATAATGGAAGCTCACCAAACAAAATCTAAACCAGACGCTCAAACTCTGAACGCAACAGCGCTGCTAAAATTGATTGTCTTAGTATTTTTGTCTCGTTTTCCAGTATAAAAATCTAAACATTCTTGACTCAAGATACAAGCAAAGATGGCTTAAGATGTTAAGTCTTGTTTTCTGAAAGATGTATCTAAATGAGTTGTAGCTTGAAAAAAAAAAAAATCTGCTAATCGGCTCAGCAAAAAAAAAAAAAAAAAGAGGGAAAACAAGTTTTTCATTCCCCACAGACAGATATTTGTTCTTGTTTCAACTAACACTTTTTCACAAAACAAGACTTCATATATTAAGTCATTTTGCTTCTTAAATAAATGTATCTGGATTTAAGACTTAGATATTTGTACTGGAAAACAAGACATAAATACTGAGGAAGAACATTTTGCTGTGTTTTGTTTGTTTTTGTGTGAGTGTGTGTGTGTGTGTGTGTGTGTGTGTGTGTGTGTGTGTGTTTGTGTGCGCGCGCGCCAGGATGATTGTGGGTTTGAAACGCACCGCATGAATTTCCAGTTTCAAAATGAATAATGACAGAATGAGAGTGAAGCTACTGCATGAAGACGTAGGGGTTGATCTTGTGTGCGCCGCTCATGGAGCAGTTCGTGCCGTCGTGCCACAGCGGAGCGTCGACGGGTTCCTGCTTGATGCAGTGAAGCAGCCCGTGACCTTTGAACTCGTAACCCGCTTTATAGTCGTGCTGCACGTACCCTTTGTAGTCAGCAGCGTAGGCGTCGATGCAGTGTGTGTTGTGTGCGCTGGGGGCCGCTGCGTCTCGGTTCTGGACACACTTGAGCGCTCGGGTCGTGCCGTAATAATGTCCGGCGTACGGCGCTCCTTTCAGCCGCTGGCAGGAGGAGTACTGCTCTCCGTATCCGGCCTCCACCTTCATCTGCGTCCACGAGCAGCCGTTCTCCGAGTCCGAGTCCTGCTCCACCTTCACGGCCGGCTCCAGCATCGTGTGAGCCTCGTATCCGTCGAAGCAGAAGCCCTCGCTCTTGACGCCGTCTGCGCAGTCGCTCTCGTAGGGCTTGGGCCCGAAGGCCTCGGCTCTGGAGCCGTAATATCCCGGGGCCGATCGATATGGTTTAGCATAGTGCGCGTGTTTGCCGAGGTCGAGCGTCCGGACCGAGGAGCTTCTTGAGGGCCACGCGCCACAGTCCAGGTTTGTAAACTTCTGAACGCTGGTCTTGCAGAAGTTCAGAGGCTCGTCGGAGCCGTAGGGCCCTTCGCTCTTGTACTTGACGCTGGCTTTGCTCAGGAGCGAGGGACGTCTGAGAGCGTCGTCTCGGTCACTGTGAGACACACAGAGGGAAATCGGTCTCATTTCTGCAGTCAGGAACACACGAGGACACGAGAGAGAATCGGCTCTTACTTGTGATCTAGCGAGGTGAGGACGCCGGGGTTCCTGTGTTTGCCCTTCATCACGCCGCTCTTCATCTTCATCTCAGCGATGGAGGGCAGGATCAGCGGCACAGCGACGCAGAACAGAGCCAGCTGAGGAGGCAGGAGCGCTCCGGACGTCGTCTTCTTCCTCTGACCGTGGAGGAACTTCAGTCTTCCCTGAAACTGCATCGTCTGGAAGCACAGAGAAGATCAGGTTCTTCATGATTATGTACCGTAACATCTTCAGAGATGACAGTCAGTGCTGGGTCGATTACTGTTACTGATTCCAAATTACATGACATGAAAATTGTAGTTAGTGACGTAATCCATTACGTTACACATTTCAGGTAATATAATCAAACTACTTTTTCATTACTTTTAGATTACTTGTGACCTAACTTATCACATTGATTTAAATAGGTTTAATCTTGTACTGTATTGATATAAAAATTACAAAGAGAAAGAAAATATATTCCATGTGTCAGTAACAACATGAAATGCATTAAACATCATTTTACATCAAGGTTTCCCAAACTGGGGTTTCTGAGTTTCATGAAAAGCTATTAAATTAAATCATAAAAATGTAAAAAATAAAATAAATCTTTTCAAAATGACAACAATCAAAATAAAACACTATTAAAAAACACTACTAAAAACAATATTATACCCATTTACCTGCATGCAGAATGAGAATAATATGCAATGTAATCAATAAAGTAATTGTAGTCTGATTAGGGGTATTTTAAAATGTAATCTAAGCTAATAAGTACTTAATTTTGGAATCTGATTACATAATCCAGAATGCATGTAATTGGTTACTACCCAGCACTGATGGTAGTGGACAGAACCGTCTAACTATGTGCAGCAAACAGTCTTTCCCAAAACACACAAGACAAATCACACCCAGAGACGCAGTTCTAGTGACTCCACCTCGAGCAGCCAAAACCATGAAACCGGTCTGGAATTTTTTCTCTGTGGAATTTATTTACAGAAAAATCTCATGGAAAACACTATTAGGAGTTGCTCTTTAGTCAAAGGGTTATGAAAAGCATTCAGATGATCACACGCAAGTCTCCGCTCACACAAACACCTCTGTTTATCTGTGATTGTGTCCTGCAGACCCAGAGCTGAAGGAACCCCTCACCAGGAATCCGGAGGTGCTGTCCAGTAAGCAGCGGACCCGCAGGATAAAGCAGCGGTTCAGGAAGCAGGAGAACTCTGGAGGAACGTCGGCCGTCTCCTCAGACTGAAACAAACTGCTGACCACAAAATCTTCACCTACAAAACAGACATCAGCGTTACACACCGAGTGTGAGTCTGGAGCGTGTGTGTGTGTGTGTGTGTTACACACCGAGTGTGAGTCTGGAGCGTGTGTGTGTTACACACCGAGTGTGAGTCTGGAGCGTGTGTGTGTGTTACACACCGAGTGTGAGTCTGGAGCGTGTGTGTGTTACAC
>JAFVLL020018287.1:0-17780 GCA_021397915.2 Tor tambroides | reverse complement strand
GATATTTAATGTCAAATGTTTGTAAAGTCATTTAGCCCACACCCATGAACCTTTCATGTTTAAAGCTTTACCTTGATTGAAGTGTGTTTTTATACTTTATTTTTAGCTGCTGCCACGTTCTTGTTTCTTTTTTCTTTTTTTTCCCTTTTTTTGTGGCCATGGGATACCATTAAAATGAATATTAGTTCAATAATTTACAGTTTCTGATATTATAACAGTTATTAAGTTATTGACAGTTATTAAGAATTAAAGTTAGCATTGACGGAAGTACGCGCGCGGACGTCTTTTTGGCGGGAGCTGTTGCCATGGTGAATTGTAATTTCAGCGCTCCGCTGATCATGACTTTTCATAGTCATGGTGCATGCGCTAAACTCAGAGTCAACCTACTTAGAGTTGAGTAAACTAACTCAGTTCAGCTGTTCTGTAACCGAAAACTCAAGAGTTTCCCATCTCAGAGTAAGTCAACTCAGAGTTCAAGTTTAAACTCAGAGTTGGTTGAACCTCCTTATTGAAAAGTCATTGTTGTTCTCTTTTCACTTGTATTTCTGTAAAACGCAAATGACTTTGGCTCAGTATGTGAGAGAGAAACACAAAGACCCCTTTTCCCTGCAGTGTGTCATATGATGCTCATGATACACGAGGCTCCTGAGGGCATCCCGCAAAATATACACAACAAACCCCATGACTCTGACACTGTCCAGACTTCGCTCCTGCTCGGCAAATGATTATTTATAATTATTAAAATGATCAATTATAAAGTATCAATTAATGATCGTTATAACAATTAATCAATTTAACATGTTGATATTTATTATTCGCAATATTCTTCCATCCTCAACGTTCAGTCGTTCCACTGAATCATCAAAAAGAATCGACTCAAAAGAACGATTCATTTGCTGATCGGACACTAATAGAGTCAGTTCAGTCGGTCGGTGTGTGAGAAATACAGCTGTTCCAGAAAACCAGAGACGGAGAATGGATCGACAACCCAGGACAAACGACTCATTTCACTTCAGCACATAAAGTCTGAGAGAGCTGCACACGATGCGAGGGTTCAGCGCCAGCGGTCAGCGCTTCTCTTTTCTCATTCAAGCTGTAGTGTCTGGAGATACAGTGTCAAAGCTTTCCTTCAGAGCTTCGTGTCCAAATGGAAACTTCACTGTGTCAGAGCGAGAATAAGAGTGTGATGACCTAGGAAAGCTTTATTGATCTTGCTCTTATATAGCTCTCATTTAAGCTTCAAATTTGCCTCAGAGTTGTGATGTTTCTGGAGAAATAAAACCAGACACAAATGCATTAATTTTGCAGAGCTGGGAATGAATGTACATGACAGCTCAGATCATTTGGTTTGGGAAGAGACATGTTGGAGTTACTGAGATCTCTGACAGCAGATCTAGGCAGAAATACCAGAAGAGACAATACTGGAGTCTGTTTCTGAGAAGCAGCCTTCCTTTGCTCTCAGTTTGTCCAGGAGCACTTGAGAAATAAAGGAGATCAGGTTTGAAAGCTGTCACAGGTTTGCTGCTTTTGCTCGTGTAGATTCATTTTACAAGCTTGTTTTATTTCTGGAGTTTCTGCAGCCATATTTGGTGATTTCATCTGTCATTTCTGGGGTAATGCTGTTATATTTTCAGTTCAAGCTGTGAGGAGAACAAATGGGACAGTTTTTGGATTGTTGCATGAGCATGTTCAGCTGCATGATGAAGTTGACATTTTTTGCTTTTGATGTTGAATCTCATGAAGGCATGTCAGGCACATTCATCCTAAAATCAAAAGAAAACCTATTTTTATGTCTGTTTTTTTTTCTGCATTTTGATATTTTTATATGCACATTTCCAAACTCTCATTGTAATGCAAAAGTTGCGTCAAGTAATTTCCAGTTGTCACAAATAGCCAGTTTATCATCTCCCTTTCACACTCTGACCATCTCTCCTTTATCATGACTTTAGCATCATCATCATCATCTCATTTCATTTTATTCATCTGAGGATTGATTCATCCCTCCATTCTGTTCCTGTCTCATTCTCTGCTGTGTGCTCTTATTCTTTTTGCCTCTCTGCAGAAACACACTGCAGGCTTTGTTCGTCCTTTCTTTCGTCATTAGATCTTCCTCCACAACCCCTTTCTGTCCGTTTCTTTCACTTCACAAACTTCCTCTGGGGATTTTGTGGAAAGACTGTTATGAGGAGAACAGTAGCACGCAAGAGAATAGATGACTATGTACAGTAGATAGACCTACATCCTAATTTGTCTGCTTAGATGCACAAAAGCACGAATCTCCTCAACAAGAGCCATGATTTGATACCACAGTCCATGCTGGAAGCAGCTTTATTAGGGTTTCCAGACACAAAATAAGAGCAAATGATAGTGAGTTCTTGCCTGCAAACCACTCATGATTTTTAAAATGAGAAGAAAAATAGATTATTACTGTATCTTTAACATGAATGCATGGGAGCTTGTTTCCACCACAGAATGAAAAACTTTCTAATTCACAATTCTGAGAAAAAATATCCAGAATTGTGAGATATAATCTCAGAATTATGGGGGGAAAATTCTGAAATTTGAGATAAAAAGTTACAAAAATCAATTACCTTTCTCATCCCGTGGTGGAAACAAGCTTGTATATTGTAAACCGTAATTTTGAATTTGTGTTTTGTTCAGAATCACAACAAATGAATGAGTTTTTATTAGACATGTGCATAGATTAGTGTAAATGACTGATGTGTGTATGTGTTGTTGTTGGTGTGTGTTGTTTGTGGATGTGCTTGTGTGTTATTGATGTGTTTTGTTTGTTTATTTGTTTGCTTAATTTGTTTATTGAACTTTTATAATAATACACTAATACAGGGGAATAGTGAAAAATATTGTTTCTACTCCACCCAACCCCTCAGCCTAAAATAAATAAATAAAATGAAACAAGCTAAATTCAAAATATATACATTTTAAAAACATACTGCAATACAGAGTGTGTCAAGCATGTATAGAATAAATGCTGAATCATTAAAGTTTAGAAATAAAAGAATTTAGCCATTTATCAAGTGTATCAACAAACAAATCCTTACAAAAATATTTACTATTTACATACTTTACAATAAAGTATTTACCACAATCATAATGACATTTTACATTTAATCATTTAGCAGAAGCTTTTATCCAAAGCAACTTTGGACAAATGAGGACAAGAAGCAATCAAATGATAAGTATTGAACAGGGCGTTATTGGGGATTGCGCATAATTTAAACCATTCCAGCAAATGTAACTTTTATAATGCGAGAAATTCCCGCACAAATGTATTTGCTTCATCTCAGATCAAATTATGAAACACATCCACAGAAGCGAAAAAAGAAATCACCGGTTCAAACAGTCTGTCTTTATTTTAGAACTGAACTCCACAAACAGAAACAGACTGTCGTTGCCTGCGTCGCGCTGATCTTATTCACACAAGGCCGTGTGATGCGCTCTGATATTCTGAGTCGCACGCGACTGAAAGCTACTGCGTGCGACTATGAAAAAATATTTAGGAGCACCAGTGCGACTGAGCCGAGCATATTTGTGTTTGAGCTGAGGGGGGCTTCAAAGGTTTCCACGTGTTTCTGCAGCGTTGAGTAATGTATCACAGACATATCTCACGAATCCTTTCACAAACAAACAAAGTCACAATGTAAATAAGAGATTCTTTATGCCGTGTAGAGAGCTTGATTATAATGGAGCTTTGTGAGATCACGATGAACTAAGGAGAGTGACAGATATAATCATTATTAAGGGAGTTTATAAATGTGATATTGATTTAATACAACAGTTCAAAAAACAAGAAGTTAATATTAAGTGACTTTTCTGACTACAACACTATTGCCTTATTTTGCTCTATTTCGTCATGAAAATAGTTTGAAACAAAGTCACAGCTGAGCCGCTGCTGATCTCCATTCAAACACAGCTGTCTCCTTTATGAATGAACATGCGTTTTTAAAGGAATCTAGTGAGTCAATGATTCAATTACCCATTCATAAAAACAGTCACTTGCTTTATTCCTGAATGAATCAGCCGTTCCAACGAATCAATTGAATTAATGATTCAAAATCAGTGACTTGCCGCCACCTACTGGCAGTTTTAGTTTCATTTTTAAGTATCTTTTCAGTTATTCAAATCATTTAATATTTCTGTATTCAAAATTTTATATTTAAAACATTAATCTCAACATGAATTTATAAATGCAATTGCACTCATCCCACCTCTGAGCCTCATTAAACGTCTGAAAATACACCTACCTGCCACTTTTGTGTTCTTCTGTTCCACCTCTGTACAAATTAATTTTGTTAATACTGATTTGTATAGGCCTACTCATTTGATTGGTAACTTATTCTTCTCGTTCTACTTCTTGTTATTCTATTGTTTTAATTAGAAATTTTAAAAAGCTTATAAATATATATTTTTTAAATTTGACGTAAAATATTCCTCACCACATTCAAGCAGGCACAGGTAACTCCACTGCTCAAAAAACCTACATTAAACACTTCACTTTTAGATAGCTACAGACCTGTTTCTCTCATTCCATTCTTAGCAAAAACCCTTGAACGAGTTGTTTTCAACCACTGTTTCTCTCACAGAACAACAAACTGGACGCTAACCAGTCAGGTTTCAGGAGTGGCCATTCAACTGAGACTGCGCTGCTGTCAGTCACTGAAGCCTTACGGATTGCAAAAGCTGATTCCCAATCATCAGTACTTATTCTACTAGATCTATCTGCTGCTTTTGACACTGTCAATCATCAGATCCTCCTGACCACCCTCTCAACTCTGGGCATCACAGGGATTCCTCTTCGCTGGTTTGAATCCTATCTCACTGGTAGGTCGTTCAGGGTGGCCTGGGGAGGGGAGGTATCCAAAGCACATCAACTGGTCACTGGGGTTCCTCAGGGATCAGTCCTTAGTTTTCCTCTTCTCCATTTACACCACATCACTGGGTCCCATCATACAGGCACATGGCTTCTCCTACCATTGCTATGCTGATGACACACAGCTCTACCTCTCATTTCAACCAGATGATCCAACAATAGCTGCACGGATCTCAGGCTGCCTGGAGAACATCTCGGCATGGATGAAAGAACATCACCTCCAGCTCAACCTGGCAAAGACCGAGCTTCTTGTTTTCCCTGCCACTCCAACTCTACAGCATGATTTCACCATCCAGCTATGTTCTTTTACAATTACCCCATCAAGTTCGGTCAGAAATCTTGGTGTAATCTTTAATGATCAGCTGACCTTCAAAGACCACATTGCAAAGACAGCTCAATCTTGCAGGATTGCATTGCACAACATCAGAAAGATCAGGCCCTTTCTAACAGATCATGCTGCACAACTTCTTTAATGATCAGCTGACCTTCAAAGACCACATTGCAAAGACAGCTCAATCTTGCAGGTTTGCATTGCACAACATCAGAAAGATCAGGCCCTTTCTAACAGATCATGCTGCACAACTTCTTGTCCAGGCCCTTGTCATTTCTAGGCTGGACTACTGCAATGCCCTTCTGGCTGGACTTCCATCAAGTACAATCAAATCTCTACAAATGATCCAGAATGCAGCGGCACGACTGGTCTTCAACGAGCCCAAAAGAGCCCATGTTACACCTCTCTTTATCTTCTTGCACTGGCTACTGGTTGAGGCTCGCATCAAGTTCAAGACATTGATGCTTGCAAATCGAACAACCACAGGCTCTGCACCCGCCTACGTCCACTCACTATTACGAATCTACATTCCCTCCAGAAGTCTGAGATCCGATAGTGAGCGACGCCTCGTGGTACCATCACACAGAGGCACAAAATCACTTTCCAGGACATTTTCGTTCACTGTTCCTGGCTGGTGGAGTGATCTTCACACCTCTATCCGAAATGCTGATTCTCAGACAATTTTCAAGCAACAGCTGAAAACTCATCTCTTTCGTCACTATTTGACTTCATCATAAAAAAAGTCTTGCTCTTTATTCCTTCCCTTTCTAGCTTGTAATTATGTGGAACAATGGCTGAAACTTGATATTACAAGCACTTCCTGTGTCTGTTTGCCTCTTTAAGATGAATCGCTTTATGTATTCCCCAATTATAAGTCGCTTTGGATAAAAGCGTCTGCAAAATGACTAAATGTAAATGCAATATGATATACTTTTAATAAAGTTAAAAAATGCCATTACAAAAGTAAAAATATAATTCCCATGTAAATCACTTTAAGGAGTCAAATATCACCTCGTAATGGGGAGGCTAATTTTTGATCAGATTTTTTTATTAAACAGAAAAAAGTAATTAGGCTATATCTTAGAAAGCTGAGACATTCCTTCATTCAGAAGGTACAGTATCTCACAAAAGTGAGTACACCCCTCACATTTCAGCAACAATTTTATTATATCTTCTCAAGGGACAATACCTTGGATATATTTTAGAGTACTCAATGTGCAGCTTGTACAGAAGTACAAATTTACTGTCCTCTAAAAATAACTCAACATATAGCCATTATTGTCCAAATAACTGAAAAAAACCCCCCAAAGAAATTGAACTGAAACTGGAATATATGAAATACACTGATTCTGAAAAGCATTCATAAATAGTTTTAATATAGTTCCTTATGTCAGTTTGGAGGAGAGCATGACAAATTTTGTTAAGCTGTTTTGAAAACCACTATGCATTAAAATCTGTAGACATAAATAAATGAAAATGATTAATTTAGCTCTGATGTGTCAATTTATTCTCCCCCTCAGAATCTTTAAATCCCCCCCATGTGACCCATGTAAGGAGGGAATGCTCCTTGCTCTTGCAAGTCTTAGGGCTTCAACAACTGAGAGCAAGGCAGTTTCGGTCGAATGTCCACTTCTGAAGCCAGATTGGTTGCTGTCCAGGAGGTTGTTCTGTGTGACAAAGGCAAAGACTTGGTTGAACACAACTCGTTCCAAGTGTTTTTGCAATGAAAGATAGCAGGGAAACCGGTCTACAGTTCCCTAAAAGAGTTGGCTTAAGAGTGGGTTTCTTAAGAAGTGTTATACGAGCCTGTTTAAGTGCTGAGGGAAAAACTCCAGTGTGAAGGGATGTGTTAAGGATGTGAGTGAGTGCAGGTACAACTGCAGGAGAAATGGCTTGAAGGAGATGAGATGGAATAGGATAAGTGGACAAGTAGTAGGATGACTGGAAAGGATGAGTTTAGAGACTTCTGCCTCAGAGAGTGGAGAGATGGATGTGAACGAGCGTATGTTTGCTGGTAAGATGTGTTTGACAGTTTGTGGTGTGGAGAATTGTGCAGTGAGGTTTGTAATTTTATTAATAAAGAATGTGGCAAAGTCATCAGTTGTTAGAGTTGATGAAGGAGGGGGAGGAGGAGGAGGATAAAATTGGAAAATGAGCATCTGAGAGTTAATTTTGTTGTGATAATATGTCCTTTTAGCAGTGGAGACATTAGCAGAGAAGAGAGGAGTGACCGATACACATTAAGGTCAGTAGTATTTTTTGATTTGCACCAAAGAGGTTGAGCAATTTAATGCTTAGGTGGACAGACTGGTGTGTGTGTGTGTGTGTGTGTGTGTGTGTGTGTGTGTGTGTGTGTGAGTGAGTGTGTGTGTGCGTGAGTGAGTGTGTTGTGAGTGAGTGTGTGTGTGTGTGTGTGTGTGTGTGTGTGTGTGTGAGTGAGTGAGTGTGTTGTGAGTGAGTGTGTGTGAGTGTGAGTGAGTGTGTGTGTGTGTGTGTGTGTGTGAGTGAGTGTGTTGTGAGTGAGTGTGTGTGTGTGTGAGTGTGAGTGTGTGTGTGTGTGAGTGAGTGTGTTGTGAGTGAGTGTGTGTGTGAGTGTGAGTGAGTGTGTGTGTGTGTGTGTGTGTGTGTGAGTGAGTGTGTTGTGAGTGTGTGTGTGTGTGTGTGTGTGTGTGTGTGAGTGTGTGAGTGAGTGTGTGTGTGTGTGTGTGTGTGTGTGTGTGTGTGTGTGTGAGTGAGTGTGTGAGTGAGTGAGTGTGTGTGTGTGTGTGTATGAGAGTGTGAGTGTGTGTGTGAGTGTGAGTGTGTGTGTTGTGAGTGAGTGTGTGTGTGTGTGTGTGTGTGTGTGTGTGAGTGTGTGTGTGTGTGTGAGTGAGTGTGTTGTGAGTGTACTTGTTTTTCTATCCTGGTGGGGATTTAAACCTGAATACACACAGCCTCATGGGGACTTGTGTCACGGTGGGGACCTAAATTGAGGTCTCCACGGGTAAACAAGCTTATAAATCACACAGAATGAAGTTTTTTGAAAATGTAAAAATGCAGAAAATTTTCCTGTAAGGGGTAGGTTTAGGTGTAGGGTTGGTGTAGGACGATAGAAAATATGGTCTGTACAGCAGAACAACATTATGCCTATGAGAGTCCCCACGAGCATAGCAAAACAAGTGTGTGTGTGTGTGTGTGTGTGTGTGTGTGTGTGTGTGTGTGTCCACTAGAGGTCGCAGCTCACCTCCTCCACACACTGATCTGTCATTCAGCAGCTCTAATGCATGTAGCTTAAACACAGATCAGTATTTGTCCAGTACAGTCCGAATTTGACTGCACTGATGTTTATTTGTGAAAACAAGACAAACAAGCACTGATAATGGTTCGATTCACTAAAATGAATGTCATGTCTTGCTGCTGTGTTACTTGATTGCTACCAGTTTCTAAACTATTGAGAAAGCAGTTGCTGTTATGCTAGTGAAAGCTTCAAGTGAATGGTGTGTCAGCTTTTGTTTAGTCCCTGCCCATCTCCTGTGTCGTGTAGCAGAGGTTCAGATGAGAAACACAGCTGTCATGCCTGATGAGGTTCTGCTGTATTCTTGCAGTATTTCAGCTGTCGTTCAGGTCTTCAGTTGTGTTGGCTGCCATATAAGGAGAAGCTGTGTGTGAATGTGTGCAGAGGGTCAGATAAGATGTTGGTGTGTGACACCAGTGCAGTGTGTTTTATGGCCTGTCAGGTTGCCATGACTACAGACCTGCACTTTGTCTACATGCATTATTAAGCTAAACATGATCAATCAGGCTCTATGTCTGTGTGTGTGTGTGTGTATGTGTGAGTGAATGTGTGCATGAACACTTATTTTGAAGTGTCATTTTTAGATTAGTTCTTACAAACACTTGTCCAGGTCATATGTCAACCCAAAATCAAAAGAAAAAAAGAAATTGTATTTTGCATAAATATAAGGCTTTTACGTTCACATTCATGTTTTTCCAGGCCGATTGAGAATGGTGGTCAGTGAGGGAACAAGCTCGTGTTGATCACTCCCCTGATTCCTGTTTCTCAGTTTCACAGTCTAATCCTCCTCCTCATAGTCTCTCTTCTTACGGCTTTAGTTGCAGTGATCATGTAGAGTCACTGCCATCTGTGTCACTGTGAGGGCAGAAACCCTCCGTCACTCGTGACATCCACCAGTGGACATGCAGAGCACACATATCACTCATCCAGACACATGATTTCAGTCAGGGGAAACACTGACAAACACTAGAGAGATTTAAAGCAGTCCACAGGTAATGCAACAAATAAATACAAACCAAACAGTGCTGAACATTACATAGTTTATTGCAAAGAACAAACCTGCCTGTTAACAAAGCTTATTTCATTTTAAACTGAAGTACATAAAATGGTAAGATTAAAATAGAATTCTACACAGTTCCAGTGTTAAAGTTGGTATGAAGTGAAAATTAACGTCCAGTTTGTAAATGCCTGTTCTAGATCTTACTGTGAATGAATCATCCATGTGTATGTTTCTGTTTTTTTTCTTTCTTTCTTTTTTTGGCCTCATAATGTTTAATCAAAATGCCATAACAGGATCTTCTGATGATCTTCAGACCTCACTGTGGTCATGTATGCCAGACTTCTCCAATTATTTAGTACACTTAAACTCCACATGACAGTATACTAATTTAATTAGTGTGACCCAAATCATAGTATGTTGAAATGAGTATCCCAAAGGTAGCCGGATGCACAATGGCTAATATTACACACAACCCATTGCGCATTGGATGAGGATTCCATTCCAAAACTACAAACACTAATAAAAAGTGTTAAAAAAAAACTACAAAGATGTGGTTGAGACCAACAGACAAGTAGAGAAAGAGGTTTGAGTGATTAATAAACATTAAATCGTCTCAGCTGACACACAGAGTCCCGCCCCGTCTACAGTTTTTCATTTTCCATGAACTGATTTACTTAGATGTACGTTACAATACAGAAAAAAAGATCTGTAACTGCTTCCATTTTACTGCCTGTAATTTTCATACCTTTTGACAAAATATATATTTTATTTCATCCTGTCATATTTATTAATTTTATTCAATGTTACTCTGACTGAAGTGCCATTTAATATTAGCCAACCACATTTTAGTTGATAAGTGTAAAATATAACCAAATATTCACAGATTTTAAATATTAAAGTATCAAAAAAAGGGGGGGGAAACTGCTCTTGTTATGAACAATATATTGGGTATTTGTCTGATCGTCACATATATGATATGGCTATAAAGCACTGCATTTTACAGGTGTACATTCACTGTTATCATTATGGGCAAATGTGCCCTCATTTCTAGTGAAGTCAGACCTGTTCCTCTAAACCTCTAAAGCACCCAATATGGACAGCTGATTTAACAGACTTTCACTGATCTGATGAAATATTGTCTTTAGGATTCAAATATGATTCATGAAATATAAATGGAAAACCTGATTTTAGTTCTAGGTCTTGTTGATAGCTCTAGAGGGCAGCTGCGCTGTAGTTTGGTGTTTTTGAAGTTGCTAAACTGAGTCGGATAGACAGGCTGAGGTTATATGTGGCATCTGTTCATGCTGGACCAAGTTAAAACTCAGTGCTGGGGTTCGAGCTCCTCTGTGTGTGTGTGTGTGTGTGTGTGTGTGTGCTGACGGCCTCTTTGCAGAAACTCATCATGAATTCAGAGGCTGCACATCTGAGTGAAATATTCATGCTGTTTTTGTGCCGCTGCTCTGAGGCGCTGCTGTGGGTTTCAGATGACTGCCGGAGGTGTTTGTGTGTCTGTTTGGGATAATTATGGGATAACACATGGTCATTTGTGGAGAAAAGACCGGGTCTGGACACTGACATAGTTATTATGTTTTGATGAGAGATTACAAAGATCAAAAAGATTTTATTTTTGGGTCATGCTGTGTCAACTCAACCTGGCTCAAATTTTTGATTTTGTTCACATTTTTTCTGGTGAAAGAAATACGTAAATGAAGAAGAGAGCCAAAATATTAAATGTCATGGATGTATATTTACTGCGTTATTTAGTTTTCAATTAATTTAGTTTGAAAATGGAGCCACATTGAGATCTCAATATCTCTGGGACTGAATGATACAGGGCCTTGAAAATGAAGATTCCTAAAGAAAAGATTATTAAGAACCAGAATTCAAAACGATATTAAGATATCTTTAGTACTTCTTGAGTTACATGCACACGAGCTTTGGAAAAAGAATATTTATGGCGTGTAGATGGGTCGGTTCTATCCAGTTGTTTTGACAGATGGAAACCAGATACATTTCTAGTTTCAACATTATTTGTTCTTCAGACATTCCTCTTTAAAAGAAAGAAGTATCATCTGTATGCAAAGTGACCCACATTTGTTCTTTGACCACTGAAAATGTGTGTGTGTGTGTATACAATTTAACAATTTACTCTTGGAGCCATATTGCGACCCCAGTATCTTTGGAACTGAACCATACAGGGCCTTAAAAATGAAGATACCAAAGGAAAAGTTTGTTAAGACCAAAAATATAAAAGGGCATTAAGATACATATTTAGTACTTCTTGGGTTACAGGCATCCAAACTTTAAAGTGCTTTTTTCCATTTCTGAACTGTCACCACTGACATATATTGTAACAGAGATTGCTAAAAATCAGCTGATTTTACTAATACAGCTACCAATCTCTGTGTAAAAATAACATGATGATGCTGTCATCATTTTTATCGCCCTGTAATTTGGCTCTGACTCTCAGGTGAAAATGGTCATTTTGACCCCTCTCTACAAAATAGTGGATTATTCAGTAAATATTCATCCATGACATTTACCTCTGGCTTTGACTGATTAATAAATGACCATTAACATTTCTGTATTAAATATAATATTTACAATTAATATGAAATAAATAGGGGTGAATTTCACTTTATGTTGACACTTTATGAATGAAATCTACATTATGTGTATGGATCTGTTCAGGTGCAGCATGAGAACAGCTTAATGATCATGTGGCCTTTCAAACACACACACTACCTGTTCAAACCTGTGTGTGAAACACGCGTAAAGAGCGGTCAGTCTGTATATTGTAAATTGTTGATGAAAAGGAACGTCAAGAATGTTGTTCTGGTTTCCATGACAACGACTCAGCATCCTCCTTTAAGACCTGTGCGTGATTCCTCTGAGAGTATTATTGTGAAGGTCATGATGACAGCTGTCAGTTTGACATCTGTCTCGGCATCACAATACTGGAGCATCTCTCTGAAATATTCGTATTTCCTCATATTTTCAATTTAGGAGGAACAGTGACACAGAACTGTTTCAGTGAGGAAGTGAATGGTTGACCATCATTTCAGATACTCAGCTGATGCCTGATGGGGCCAGTCTTCATTACTGTCAAACCATGACTGATTTCTCTGAAAGACACTGACTTCAACGTTTAATTCACTCAAAAAACACAACTCTGGGGTCATTTACTCACCTTCAGATCGTTCTGAACTTCTACAGCTCAATTCTGCTTCCTGTCTTATTAAAATCAGCCAGTTTTGTTCTTACCAACCATCAGTTCCTAATTTCACTTTCTCGAACATCACACCGCAAAACCAGCATCACCACCTCACGTCCGTTCCCAGAGAGAGAGTCAGTGAAGACAGTTTGAAACTACAGTCTGCTGCTGAATGACAGAGAATGAACTTGGAGACCTGTGTGTGTGTGTGTGTGTGTGTGTGTGTGAAGAAGAGCTCATTACATTAACAATGACGTGCTGTTATACTATTCATTCTGTATTAGGACTTTTTTTTTTTTTGACATTTTAGAGAAATAATAGTATGGGAATTACTTCAAAGCATAGTAAAACAAAAGCAAACTCTTATATGTGAGTTTCTTGGTCTAGATTTCAGCTCTGCTCACTCTGAACATTCTCTCATCCAGTTTTATGAGGAGCATCCTGGGATGATTTTAACCATTACATTGTATTACAAATTACATTTTTCCTGAAAGAAACGAATGCTTTTATACAGTAAGAACACATTAAATTTATCCAAAGTGACAGTAAAGACATTTGCTGTTCAAAAGTTTGGGATCAGGAAGATTTTTTTCATGTTTTTTAAAGAAGTCTCTTATGCTAATCAAAGTTGCGCTTATTTGATCAAAAATAGAAAATACAAAAAAACAGTAATATTGTTATTACAGTAATATAACAGAAATATGAATGCAATTAAAAAGAATGGTTTATTGTAATATACTTTAAAACATTATTTATTTCTGTGATCAGAGCTGTATTTCAGCATCATTACTCCAGTCTTCAGTGTCACATGATCCTTCAGAAATCATTCTAATATGCTGCTTTATAATCAATATTGGTGTAACGGAGCCAACAAGACGTGAGGCGTGCGGATCCATATGCAAGCTTTTATTGATAGACATGGTCAAAAACACAGGCAGGGTCGAACAAATGGCAAACAGGTATATTGAGGACAAGACAGATGAGTACTCAAGTAAATGGTTGTGGTCTTCGATCGGCGAACAATATCCAGAGGGCTTGACAAGAGGGGTAATCCAGGTACACGAGCAATGGTCCAGGCAGGGGCAAACAGAGTCCAAAAGGAAGGCAAAGGGTTAATCCAAGATACAAGGCAGAAGATCAGGAACCAGACAACAAAGCAACACGGAAAGACAAGACTAACTATAACTCGAAACTAGACTTAGTAAAGCAGCTATCACTAGGTGAGTGATAAACGCAGAACAATACTTGGCAGTGAGGGAGAGAAAGTCCAAGGCTTATAAAGAGTGTGTGATTGTGTGATAGTTCTCAGGTGTGAGCGTGTGATTAGTGAAATGTCTGCTGGGAAATGTAGTCCGGGGTAATGTGAAACAGTCTCTGCAATGTGAGAGTCAATATGATGGAGGAGTGACCTCTGGTGGTGAGCGAATGGAAGTCCATGGACCGGATTCATGACAATTGGAAACAGTTTTTGCAGTTTTAATATTTTTTGGAACCTGTGATACTTTTCTCAAGATTCTTTGTTGAATAAAAAGTAAAAAAAGAGCAGCATTTATTTAAAAATAGAAAACTTTTGTAATAATATACAAAAGCCGCTCAAATGTTTGGAGTCGGTATTTCTTTTTTCCAAAGAAATTAAATTTTTTTTTTTCAGCAAGGATGAATAAAAAGTAATGGTAAAGACTTATATTGTTAGAAAATATTTATATTTTGAATAAATGCTGCTCTTTTTTACTTTTTATTCATCAAAAAATCCTGAAAAAAGTATTACTGTCAGGGTTCTGTCACTTCGGTCTAGTTTATTCGTGGTTTTGTGACAGAGCCCTGACACTCCCTTCTTGTCTTGTTTCTACGTGCTCTGTTTCATGTTGGAGCATGGTGTTCGGATCCCGGCACTCTTGTCTTGTTCAGGCTCAGTTCTGGTTTTGTGTCGGGGTTCGGACACTCACGCTCCAGGTTTGGTCTTGCTGTGGGAGCGTGTGGTCTCGAGTTCGCTCGGGCCATGCGCTCCTCTGTCCGGGTGTGTTGTGTTTTGTTCGGCACGCGGTTCGGGTTTGGCCGCGTGCTTTTTCGTTGTATTGTTTTGTTGCACTCAGCTGGTTTCTCGGCTGCCTACTTTTCTCGTGTTTTGTCTTGCTCTGTGTCGCACGCAGCTTGTGTTTTTTTCACTGGCTGCGTGCTGTCATGTTTGTCATGTTTTGTGTGAACTCGCGGCTTATGAGTCTCCTCATTAGCTGTGTGTTCGTGTCCTGTTTTGCACACGGCTAGTGATTTGTTTTGCTGGCCATGTGCTTGTGTTTTTGTTTTGTGTGAGCACATGGCTTGTTTTGTTTTGTTCTATGTGCCATGTGCTCGCATGTCAATTGTCTTGACCCCACCCATCTTGTTTCCTGATTATTGGTTAATTTGCCCCACCTGTGTTCCCTCATTTCCCTCCTTATTTGCTCCCTATTTAATCTCCTTGTGTTTGCAGTCCCGTGCCAGTTCATCATCGTATGTTCCCCTGTCGTGCCCTGTCCTGCCTTGCCAAGCCTGCCAGCTGTCCTGTTTTTCCCCTACGGGGTAGTTTTGGTTTGTTTTGTTTATTTTTATTATAAATAAAAAGCCCATTCTCTGCAGTACTGAGTCCTCGCCTCATCCCTTCACCCCAACCCTGACAATCACAGGTTCCAAAAAAATATTAAGCAGCTTAACTGTTTCCAACACCGATAATAAATCAGCATATTAGAATGATTTCAGAAGGATCATGTGACACTGAAGACTGGATTAATGATGCTGAAAATTCAGCTTTGATCACAGAAATAAATTACATTTTAACTGATATTCAAATAGAAAACAGCTATTTGAAATTTAAAAAATATTTCACATTTTTACTGTTTTTACTGTATTTTTACTCAAATAAATTCAGCTTTTGTAAGCATAAGAGACTTGAATGTCTAGGCACTTGTTGAAGACTCTGCTTCACCTCGTCCACTACATGCAGCTTTTATTCAGTATCTGAAGCCTGTAGATCAGGAGAAACAGGCCACACATTCATCACTGAACACTGGTAACCTGGAAATAGCCAGTTATTGAGCTGTCTCTGTCCGCTTCACTCGTCCTCTCACTAACTGATTTTTCCATGCTCTCTTCCTCCCTCCGTTCGCCCCGCTCCCGCTGTCATTAGTTGCCATGGAGACGTCGGGACGGCATTATTATGGGGTGGGGGGTGTATTGTTCAGATGGAGGGGATTCGGGGACAGATAGAGGGGGAGGAGCGGCGCTGGAGGAGGAGGAGGGGAGCGCCAGTGTCTGCGGATGGGTGCCGCTCTCAGGGCTATTGTGCGCATGGACTCTGAGTGTGTGTGAACGTGGAGAGCTCAGCTGGTGAGTGTGGCTTGTTTTCTGCGGTCTCTGTAATGTTTCTGTGCTGCGGATGTGTTTCTGTCGTATTCAGCTGTAGTATCTGCTGTGTGTCGCTCTGTTGAATGTGGAGTACGAGTGCTTCAGCCTGTTGAAATATACATGCTTTCATGTTTTATTGAGAGATTTGTGCCATGGATGAGGTTATGCTGCTTCGTTCGGGAGGATTTTTACTCTTCTCAGCTGTTTGAGTAAGTTGTGGCATCTTTCTTTTATTTTTATTTTTTTAATTATACACTATGCAATGCTCATATTGTCTTCAGTTGTAATGTTATAATGCTTGATTCCATATTGCTATTACTGGTATTATTACTGCTTACTCTTGTGATTGGAACAAACCTGTAACCCTATTAACAACTCATCCTGTTCATGCTTCAGACATGATATGAGCTAATAATACATCAAACTGTGCAGTTTGTTAAGCAGAGATGTGCTAAAAGACTTGTATTTTTGTTGTTTTAATTACGGTGCTAAACAGTTTTGAAGCGAGTGTGAACTGCAGGAAACCTGTGAGTTAAGAAAACTCTCTGTGTAACTGAAGGGTTTTTTTACTGGCCCAGAATATCACAGACACTTGAGGATCTTTTGACTTAAAGAAACAGAAATGTGCTCACTCTCAGACAATACAAGATTAGGATGAGTTTGTTTGTTCATCAGGTTTGGAGAAATGTGTCATTTCATTACTGTCTCTGCAATGGATGCTCTGCAGTGAATGGGTGCCGTCAGAGTGAGAGTCCAAACAGCTGACACAATAATCCACAAGTAATCCACACCACTCCAGTCCATCAGTTAACATCTGGAGAAGAAACAAATCGATCATTAAGACTTTTTTCAATAAAAATGATTGCTTCCAGCTAAAGTCCATAATCCATAATAACACTTCCTCCAGTGAAAATGTGTTCTGGTCTGAATCAGGAGAGAAATCTGCACAGATCAAGCAGCTTTTACAAGCTAAAACAGCTCTAAAGAAATATGTGACTGGATTTTGTGTGAGAGACAACAGGAGATGCACTTTTTCACTGGAGGAAGCGTTATGGATTATTAAACCAGAAATGGTGGTTTGATTGTTAAAGGCAAAATGTCTTAATGATGGATTTGTTTCTGTGTGTGGGTAAATGTTAATTTCTGGGTGAACTATTCCTTTCAGCAACCACCCAGAATTCCCTAGCAACTCCCTAGCAACCACACACAACTCTAGTGACCTCAAAAGGCAGACTCCCACAATGCCCTTGTGTTTGCACAGGCAAACACCACTCTGTTTTCTACTTGTGATCTTGTGGTGTTTAATTCTATAAAATAAATGAGTTTCACACTGAAAAATGTGAAGTAAAGCACCTGTTCAGCAGCTCTTCACAGAGAAGGCAATCCCAGAATGCACTGCATTGAGCTTGATGTCAAATGCACATAGAATTCTTTCAATACTGAAAAGTCTCAGTAAAAATTGTGTCACTGATTGCTCTACACGCCAGTCGTCACAGATCCTGCTGCTGATCTGTTGTCATAGTAACAGTCATGTTGGTTCTGGCTCTGTGTGAGCACACACTCTCTCTCTGACATTAACACACATGTGTGTTTGTGTTACGGGGCAGACGAGACGTGAGACGTGCGGATCCATTTGCGAAGCTTTATTATAAAACACGGTCAATAAACAGGCAGGGTCAAACAATGGCA